>VXAX01005536.1:270970-308742 GCA_013399835.1 Leptocoma aspasia
CGGCTGGGCCCGGCGTGGAGTTCCGGTGGAGTTAGGGGAGTTTGGGGCGAGGAGAGAGCCATGGCTGGCGGAAGCGCTTGGGTGACAACGGAGTGGGTGGCTGGTGTGGGGGGAATGATTTGGTTTGATGGGAAATGACACTTGGGTGCAGAGGCACGGGCACAGGGTGCCCAGAGAAGCCGTGGCTGACCCATCCCTGGAAGTGTCCAAGGCCAGGTTGGATGGGGCTTGGAGCCACCTGGGGTAGTGGGAGGTGTCCTTGCACGTGGGAGGGGGATTGGAACGAGGTGGGCTTTAAGGTTCCTCCCAATGGAGACCATTCCGTGATTCTCTGAAATGGGGTGCAGGAACGAGGAACAGCGTTTCACAGAGCTGCTCACGCAGAGATGACACTGACCTTGTTGTGGTTATGTTCTGCTAATTGGTGAATTGCATACATCCTCTTGGTTTTAAGGAGAAAAAAGATGAGACACTGCTGTATTCTCAAAAGTACTATTTTAAACCAGGACTGATAGTTGAGTCAGTCCAGGGTGTAGTTAAACCATAACCACAGGGTAAGTCTGTAACACATTGCTGTTACTTGGTTGCTAACCAAACATCCTGCAGGCAGAAATACTGGCATTTCTGATAACAGGATGGCAGAGCAGTGGTTTGAGATGTGAGACAGCTGTGATGTAAATTTAACTTCGTCGGCTGTGATGATGATGCATATTTCTTGTACAAATGTTATGTGTGCAGTCCCCTAAACATGAAGAGGTGCTACTTGTGCCCCCACACCAAGAATAAATGGCATTGCTGTCAGGTGAGATGTAACTTTAGTGCACTTAATTAAAAATACTGGGGTTCATTTTGGAATCCAATTATCGTTTCACCATCGCTTAATTTTTTTTTTCTAAAAAGGAAAAGCCCAAAATGAATGCCCAAGGTAAAACCTTTTTCTTGCTTAGACACTAAAACACAATGTGTTCATTGCTATAGATGCTGCATGATCTTAAGTATCACACTTAGTGATACAAATGCAGAGGTTCTGTTGGCCCAGGATTTCCAGAAAACTGACCTTAAATGTTGGTTTCAGATCTTAATAAAAATATCTCCGTTTGCAGTGGTAATGAAAATTGAGAAAAAAAAAAAAACCTGTAAAAATTAAGAATACATACTTAATATTCACACATCCATGTCTGGACTTCAAAGAAGAGTGGCACAATTGATACACAAAGTGCTATTCAGCAGCATGGGGTGTTTTAAGAGTGATTTATAGCCAAAATTGTGTGCTTTCCCTGTAACTGGGGGGATGTCTGCACCACAGGTGGAACTTGGACTGTGTTGGATCAGTTCAGGAGGAGCTATTTATCATTACTTTGCATTCACCAAGGGGCAGAGAATTCACATGCAGGGCAGGTGGAAAGGTGTTTGACAGTGTTCTGAGTTATTTCAGCTTTTCTCATGAGGTTTTTCTAATCTTGCCTCTTAATAAAGTCTGCCCTTAGGGCAAGGACTTGAACTTAACCAGAGTTTAGATCTTTATTTTCACCCTTTTGGTGAAAGGGCACCTTTTTGCCCTCCGCTTACAGTAGTTTTTGAGTCATTTTTTAGAGTCCTGGTATTCAGCATATGCTTATTTTATCCAGGTAAGGGTTGGATTTGGAGTACCAACTAGGTAACTTTTTTTCCTACCTATTGAAACATTGTTCATGCTGGTCCTTAACAACACAGAGGGCACAGGCAGATTTAGTTGTGTGCAGAGCCTGCTCATTACAGCCCTTGGTGCTTGCAGAGGAGGTGTGTTCCAAAAATAAATGCCTTGCTTTGCTGGTTTTATTTTTTCTGAGAATGTCAGGTTGTTGAAGGGTTTTTGGATGATGTGTTCTGCCCTTTTGCTCAGATGAAGCTGGAGATTTGCTGTGGAGGAGCCAGACCCTTACACAGCAAAGAAAAGAGGGCAGAGTGTAAATTTGATAGAGCTGTGTAGTGTTTTCCTGGGTGCTGAGAGACAGAGGCACAGTTGAAAAGAAGGGCTGGATGTAGAATTCTGGAAAAAGTTGTAGATGGAGTTCCTGCTTAAAGGGAATATTGGAATTTAAAATCTAAAAATAAGTCTGGATTTTAAATTATTATGGAAGGTCTCTGGGTTGGTTAGAAAAACTACTGTTTTCTGATTGGAAGCATCAATTTGATATCGTGATGGTGTCATCTGTGGTTCCTGTGATGGATCTGTCAATCCAAAATGTTTGTGATCGGTTCAGCTGAAGGAGACACAGAGGCTCATGGAAAGACCCCCTGAGCAAGGCTGGGAGGTGCTGAGACAGCTTATGCTCTGTGTGAAACCAATCTCCTGCAGTTATCCAGCTGGAGAGGGCTGGCAAGAAGACAATGAATCTCAAAAAATAAATGTGATTAGGTTAATTCAGAGGAAACTGATTTAGATTTCCCTGCTGTGGCCATGAATTACCCTGCAGCCCAGTCCTGTAGATCAGCTGGTTTACACAGTCACTTTCCACTCACAGGAAGCATTTTCTGGTGTGCAAATCAAACCTTGAATGTACAGTCTCTAAGGCACAAGGTGGGAGGTCATCTCTGGCTCACATATTTTATTGTGAGATTTTAGACCAAGTCTTCTCCCTGACTCTTAGTAGGAATTGTACAGCAATTCTGGGGCTGTGTTTGCACAAGCAAACGGGTACCAAGGCCTGGGTGGAAGTTGTAAATAATATCTACCCCTCTAGATAAGTTACACTTGCAAAGATTTCTGGTGTGCAGACAAGGCTTGTGTGAACCAGGCAAGCTGTACATTTTACTGAATTCCCTCACTTTTGCCCTGGTTAAAGCATTATTGCCCTGGGCTTTAGCATGGTTTAATTGCTGGCTGCTCCTTAGAGTAGTTTTATTTCCTTGCCAAAGACTTGTAGGACTTTGAAGGATGTTCAGCTGGCTGCTGAAATCTTAACTGAAACAATGCATTTTCATCAGTTTAAACTGGTCCAGTGCAGTAAGTTGAAGGATTTTGAGTCATTCATTGTTTCAGAAATCCCCTTGTAAAGAAAAGGAACAAATCTACTGCAATTCTTTATTTCCAGCTCATAACTAATCTGAGGTAGCCTTAACCAAGTATTTGTCTTTTCTGTGGAACTAACTCTGCCCCATGAGCTTTCTGTTGCCCCTCAACCACTTTTATTTACAGTTTGGGTTACTTGGCATGTTTTTGAAATGTAGCAAAAAGATTTTCAGCTAAAGCTGATTTGGCTGTGGGCTATGTAAAGCAAAACCTTCATATTTTCTGAAGTCTTGGCTCTCCCCATTGTCAGAAGAGTTTTGGTGGTCTGGTAATGGCAACCACAGTGTGCTACAGTGCCTGGGGCTTCTTCATTGCTATTGTTGTGAACACAAGTGTGCCAAGCTCTGCCATGCTTGTACATAGAGTGGATTTCTACATGGTTTTTAGGTAGATAGATACTGAAGAGAGAGCTTTTGCAAGAATATGTAGTGACAGGAAAAGTGGGAATGGCTTCAAACTGAAAAAAAATAGGTTTAGATTAGATATTAGAGAGAAATTCTTGGCTGTGAGGGTGGTGAGACCCTGGTACAGGTTGTTCAGGGAAGCTGTGGCTGCCCCAACCCTGGAAGTGTTCAAAGCCAGGCTGGATGGGGTCTGAGCAACCTTGGTCTAGTGGAAGCTGTCCCTGCCTGTGGCAGGGACAATCAATCCTTCCAACTCAGGCCATTCTACAATTCTCTTGTATGATTCTGTATATTTTGGTGAAGACTGGGGATGTTCTCTTTCTGTTCTAGTCCATGAAGGCAGCCCACTGGGGGAACTTCATCGCTGTGTCCGAGATGGTGTCAGAATTAACGTCCACATCCGCACTTTCAAAGGGCTTCGTGGAGTCTGCACTGGCTTTTTGGTTGCATTTGACAAATTCTGGAATATGGTAATTGTTCCAGCCCTTGACTTGTGACTGTTATATTGAAAACTTGAAATTTGCAACAGGTTTAAGCAAATGACATATGGGGAAGGTTAGTGTGGTTTTGTGGTTCACAAACTAATTTGCTCTGGTACCAAGTGCTGGGTTTCAGACTTAAGTGGTACTTGGTGTTGGACTGGTACATCTGGGAGATGCCCAACCATCTTAGAGAGGTTTTAGGTGAGAGAGAAGCTTTGAAGAGTTCCCAACATCTTCAGCGGTTTTGTATAAGAACACAGGAAGGTGGAATATGAGGAATATCAGAAGCTTCCAGAGCTTTCTCTGCAAAACCCAATCTTTCTATAGTGGAGGGTGCTTCTCTGTTTTCTTTCACTAACATCACTGAGCTGCCAGTGACAAAAGCTTTTCCCTGTTTTCTACCTTGTGAAGATCTTAAAGACAGTAGATGGAAAAGCACCTATTAAATATTTGTGAACCTGGAGGTGTGAAAAGTTTGGAAGTGGGGAGGAGGGAAGGATTTTGCAGGCAAGGATCACAGAGATTTTGCAAAAAATGCAGAATGAACTTTGCTGCTGCTTTTATACCTCAGTACAATTTAGATAATTAACAAACCAGCTCCAAAGCACAGCTTGTTCCTGGGATGGATTTTCTCAGAACATAATTTCGTAATGCTTTGACACAAAGCTGGTCCAAAGCTGCTTCATGTTTTATTTTAATTTCAATCTTTCAGTTTCTTTTCTGTTTTTTTAGGCCCTGACAGATGTGGATGAGACTTACAGGAAACCAGTAATGGGCAAAGCCTTCTATGCAGAACCTCAGCTCTCACTGACCCGAGTAGGTGACATCTCCTGTTTTCTTTCTTATTAGGATCTCCTTTTTCAAAGTAATAAAAGGGGAGCATTCATTTGGAACCCATGTTTACCTCCTTTTATTACAGATGACTCTAAAATAACTTGAACTGAGCAAAAAAATACCCAAAAATGTTTTCTGATTTTTCTGATTTTTCTGAAAGTACTTCTGTAGTTCAGTGTTACTAAAGCTCCACTTTAGAATCAGATCAGAGTTGCTGCCATTGCTTAATGTAATGTGCTGAACTTCTAGAAGCTCACTCTGTGGGTTTTGATGTGGGATTTGTTCTGTGTGTTTTTTGCACCTGTGACTGATAAGGTCCATGCTTGTCTTGCCAGGGAATGTGGCAGAGCATCCCTCTGGTACATGGCACAGTCTATGTCTGCAGCCAGAGAAACAACACAGCTCTTTGGTCACTTGAGCTTCCAGTCTGGGTACTGTAAAGCCCAAGATCTCCAAAGCTCTCCACTCTCTAGGATCCAGCTGCAAATAGAGTTGTTTACCATGTTGACAGCTGAAGAGATGATAGATGAACTTCTGAACAATGAAGGGAAAAAAAATGTGACAGTGCAGTGCCCGTTGAATGGCAACAGCTCCAGGCCTTTTGAACATCAGAGAAGCATCACAAAAACATTTAAACTGTTTCATTGTGAGGGGTTTGCTTTCAAATTCCTGCCATTTAAATCTGTTTTCTGATAGATCCCACCCTTCCTTCTTCTAAAGATTAGTTAAAAATAATCAAGTTGTCATTGTTCCTTTAGCTCAGTCTCACAGGCATTGGCTTTCCATCCTGTTGCTGGGAAAAGAGAGGCTAACCAAAAATCTCATTTGTCATTATTTCATAAAAGCTTGTCTGCTGCCAGAGTAAAAGCAATTTCTTTTCCAGTTTCAGCACCATATATTCTTAGATTAATGAGTTCATACAGTGCTTTGGGTCTGTTGCTGTAGCTTTTATTATTTTTCTGTTGTTTGTGGTCTGCTCACCTCCCAGAATACCCACACGTCATCTTTTAGTTTGTTTTGGGGAACACAAAAGATCCCTCAGTTTTTCAGTGTACAGACTTTGCTAATGGAGGCCCCTGATGTTAGGGATTCATGACACAAGGATGGAAATCTCTCTAAAACTGTCTGACAACTTGGTATCTCTGTTTCTCCTGACCAAAGTTAAAGGCTACCACACAGCAGTGTTTCTCCCCAAATTAAATTCCTTGGTGCTCACATTTAGACAGTCATGACCATGCAAGAGACTCATTCACCTTCTGTCAGTGTTTGACTTTGGTAAGCAAATATGGTCTCTATTGCTGGTGGAGATTTGTCACTGTGTCTTGTGAGCTGATTTGGGATTGTACATGAAAATACAACATAGAAGTGTGGAGCAAGTGGCCTCTTGTTTTATGAGTGTGGTCATGGATACAACTGTCCTTTTACAGCTGTTTGACAGACTCAAGCTGCAGGAATCCTCGGGGAAGAAGGGAGCCGGCTCAAAGACTGTCTCAGAGGAGCTGGCCCTGACAAATGACTCTCAGACGCTGAGTTTGAAAGTTGGATCTGGACGAGGGAGAGCAGAAGAGGAGCGTGGGAGGCAGAAACACTTGGGCAGAGCTGGAGAGAAGAAGATCCCAGGTGACAGAAGTGAAGCTGATGTGGGCAGCAGGTCTGCCCACACAGAGGGGGCCAGTGCTGGTGGGGCCCGAGCAAGCAGCCAGTCCCGGAGGAGAAGGCGGCCCAAGGTGGATTATCAGCAGGTGTTCACACGCCACATAAACCAGATCTTTATTCGAGGAGAGAATGTCTTGCTTGTCCATTTAGCACATTGACTTGGCTGAGCCTTTGTCAGCATATTTATTTGATAGCATGACTTGCTGCTGCAGCTCCCATTGCTATTTAGAGTTGTCATTGAGTAGGATGGTGCTGTGGCTGGTTTCCCATTGCCACCACAAGGTAGGGGAAAGAATTGTAACTTGAGCATCCTGGCCTTGATGCCAAAGCAGCCTCCTTAGATCCCTTTTGGAGGTCTCAGGAGAAAGTCAGCAATGAAGTTCTTTCTGTGATATGGGGGAGTTAAGCACAGATCCCACTGTTTCTTAAAAAGAAGCTAAGTGGAGAGGGTTGTAAGAGAATTTTGGTGTACTCTGTTACAGGAGCTACTTGTGGCACACATTCAAGGATAAGATCTGGACCTGCAATAAATCAGAAATGCTCTTTTGCACATTCTGAGAAATGTCACGAAGAAATAATGAAACCAACAGTTTATCTGCTGCTGTTACATGGATGTCCTCTTTTCCAGACATAATTCTGACAGTCATTTTGAAATAGTTCATAAAACATTGGAGTCACATCCTGCTGATGGCTACTGGCCTCTTTGCCATAGTTAGCTGTGTAATGCCCTGTGTGACAGAAAACCTCTTATTTGTAAACTGCTCTTTTAATGTGGGTGATGGCAGGACTGTAACTTGTTTCCAGTATCAATGCTTAGGCTCTCTTTGTAATGCTGTGCTTTGGCCCTGTGTCACCAGCAAGCAGATGATGTAGCTGACCCAGAGACATCCCTGTTTGGAGTTTATCTGTGGGTGAAGATGGAAAACTATCCTTTTACATTTCACCCACTTGCTACTTAGTGTAACAGCGAAGCTGGCAGAGACTGGGTTTTTCTCAGGTGTGTTTGTACTGAGCACACCTGTCCTGTATTTTAACACCTTTCAGGCTCCCTCTATTGAAACCAGAGCTGCAATGTCTCCAGCAGTTCTCATGGAGCAGGAATTTTCATGGGTTTTTCCTGTCTATGTGAGGGATGCATCATCTAATTCCAGCTGAGCTTTGGAGATGTGCCTGAAGAGGTTTTGAAGTATAGAAGTCAAACTCAACTCATCAATGTTTCATTCTAGCAAGGCTGTTGAATTATTGCAGGTCAGATCAGGGTTCTGCAGGTATAAACTGCCTTCCAAAAAACCTACCTGCAGAAGTTTGAGGGTAAATGAAGCTGTTCCATTACGTAGCCTGTTCCCTTTGTTGTCAAAAGAGATTTCATGCTGCTCTTCTGTATTCATCTCAACTGCCTTGTGCTTTGCAGCAGCTCTGTGTGTTTAAGCTCAAGTTGGGAAATTGCTTTATAGCAGGATTTACATTGCATATAGATGCCCTGAGTTCTCAAATTGAGTGGCTGTACTGTGGGTGACATGAATTTCTGTTGCTAGAGATGCAGCATTCTGCTTGCTTGGTCGTTAGGGATGTGTCTGGTGTTTGGGTGAATCACAGAAATCATTTAGCAGGCATTCTGGACACACAAAGCAGCTGTTTGCCTCTGGGGGAGCTTGAAACTTATGTCAACATTTCACATGACATGGGGCTTGATGAGCTCAGCCACTGAGCTCAAAGCCAAGTTCAGCCTGGGGCAGAATAAAAAGTACTGTTGAGGCAAAATAGTTTCATCAAGGGTAAAAAAGAAAAGAAATTAATTCTTCTGAAACATTGCTTTACTGTTGTAATCCCATCCCTCTGTGAACTGAGACTAGGCACTGAAAATATTCTTCTCATGGAGGTTCTTGTTTCTCCTCCCTTCTTTACTGTTCATGTTTGTGTTCATGTGCTCTGCAGCTTTTCCCTTTTTTTCTTCTTCTTTTTTTTTTTTTCATCTGTCAGTGCTTTGTCTCCTCAGGACATTCTAAACTCTGGTTTACAAAGACTGTTCTTGTTGTCCTGGATTTCTGCACCCTTTCCTGGTTGGCTTTCTATGTACTAACCAGAACCCTCACAAATTACTAGAAACATGTGAAGCTAGAAACAAGGTGCTTATCTCTGCTCCTGACTTCCCAGCAGCTTTTATTGCAAGTGAATATTTTCTTCCTTATGTTTTGGTTGTGGGGATTTTCCTCTCTGTTTTCTGGCAGCTTTGTTTTTATTTCAGCTGCTTGGGATGACTTCTCTCTGCCTTTTCTATTAGTACCAAAGGCCACTGGTTTTGACCTCTCCTCTTTCCTTCATATTTGACCAAAGGGTGTTAGATCACCCTCAGGCTGATATACAGTGACAGCTCATTGAATTCTTGCTTTTCTGCACCTCATGTTCTTCATTCTCTTTGTCTGCCAAGTTTATGCCTTGTGCATTAACTAAGCTACAACTACTATGAACGTTTTTGTGGCTGTGTTGCCCTTCCTTGTCCATTGACACTTCCCCAAGTTCTCAGTTGCTGCTGGAAGTCTCAGTGTTTCCTTCCATAATGGATTTTTCCCTGAAACCTAACAGATGTTTGTTGCTTCACGTCTAAGAGTTTCTTTGTTTACATTTTATGAAAAATGCTGGTGCTTAGACTTAAGTTTGTGCCTTGATTTTTACATCATCCTTGACCTGTTCTTCCAGAATCATCACCTTGGTGAGCAAACCTGGTTAAGGATTATAGTTTATCTACTTTTTTTGCACTACCTCATTCTTAAAATGTTCCTCCTCTCATCTGTGAAGTTAGTTAAACTCCTCTCTTCCAATTTAGATTGAATGAATTATTTGTTGGTTCTTCGTTTGTTTCCTACCTTCCTGTCCACCTTTCTCATTATTTCCAAGCTGCTTCCTAAATACTGCTGCTTCCTCTTCTACAGCTTCAGATCTTCCAAAATGTCTTCCTTTTCCCACTTTTTCTGGCATTGTATATTTTTTAAATGCATTATTAAAATACTATCTTGTGGATTTTGTCTCTTTCAAGCATCGTGATTGTGATGAAGCAAGTGATCCTGTAGGTGTGTTGTCACTTGCTTGTTCAATACTTCTGATAATTCTCTTTAAATAAAATTGAATGTCATATTCTGAAATGGATTCTTCTACCTCACTGAAGTATTCTCCTAAATCTGTTAAAAAAAAAAAAAAGGAAAAGAAAACAACCTTTGGAAACAAATGAGATGAGATTTGGTTTTCAGTGGTTTTTTTAAATTGTTTCTGGTTGTTTCTTTCTATGGTTTTCCTTTTCCAAACTCAACATGAGTTTTTTTGTTCAAAAAGTTTTTTGCTCCCAGCCCTTCCTCTCTGTGCTGTGAGCACAGACATACCAAAGGCTTTGTGCTAAGGAATGAAGAGTAAGAAACAGAGAGCAACATGAGAGTGAAAAAGCTTCGGGCATATATGAAACCTCCCTGGAAAGGATCCAGAGGTTGCCACCTCTCCTGTATTTCTAGGACTTTGCTCAGCCTGGTTCTCGGCAGTGGTTCTTAAAGTGTGTTTGGGGTGAGGCACCCAGTTACTGCAGGGAGCAGTTTTCTGCAATAACTTTGAAGAAGCGTTGGGATCATTTGAGAAAGTTTTAAAATAATTTCTGGGATTATTTCTTAGGAAATGCTTTTGTACAGGTCCTTCATTTTTATCAAACTTATCACTTCTTAGGCTGTGGTCGTAGAAAAGGTAAGGCCAAAGGGGGAAAAAAGCTTATTAAAAAATGTTGGTTTGGTTCCTTCTCTCTCTAACTTGTCCAGCTTGTTAATTGCCTGGAAGGTTTTTTTTCTGACCTAGAGTGAAGTACTTAGCATGTCCTCTGCAGGTGATTACTCAATTAATCAGTGAGTGCTGTTTTCCATCTGCTTCTTCTCCTTCAGTGTTTGGATTCATTGTTTCTTTTGCAGCATTCCCTCAGCAGGGCAGTCTCATCAGGCAGAGGCCCGAGTGCCCCGTGGTTTTTACCCTTCCCTAAGGAATGTTACCCCATCCAGTTTTGAATCCAGAGAGCCTTTGGCTATTCTTCATTTTCATACTGTTCTCTTTAGATTTTTGGAATTATTTGGTCAGAAGAATTATTTATCTTGGATAGTATTACTTTTTGGAGTAAACCAATTTTTTGAAACTTTTGAAAAATAATTTTGTTATTTATTTTCCTTCACGAAGTGCTAGGTTTTCCTAGTTTGTTGTTGCAGTCACCCACTTGCACCTGTGAATCACTGGGTGAAGAAATGTGGAGGATAAAAAGAGGCAGAGAAAAAAGGTGTCTAATTTTTATAGAATTTGACATTCTGTCCAACATTCTGTCCAACATTCTGCCCATACTCACCCTTTCTGTTTCTTACTAGCACTGACCTAAGTGAGACAGGTGGAAATTATTTGGTCCAGAATCTTGAAGGAAAATGGAGCAGGGACAACGGACTGAAAACACTGAGTTTATGAAGATGTTTATCTCCAGGTAAAACTTCCTGTCTTTGATTAAACAGATCAGAGTTTTAAGCATCAACTTACACTGCAAGCCCTGCCACTGGATAAAATTGGAAGGCACAGTCCTGCACCTTTTCAGAGGGGATGCAGTGATTCCCTCAGCCAGGACAGCTCTTGCCTGAGAAGCTGCTCAGGTATGTGCCAGTGTCTGCCTCAGAGCATAACTGCAAATACTGCCAATTAGTATGAGGATGTTTTCTCTCCTGCCTGCACTGCCAAGTGTAAAATATGAATGTCGAGGTCTGCAGCATCTGCAGCCCAGAACTACTTCAGAACTGCTTTGGCTTCTTGACATTGGCTTAAAAAAATTCAAGTTTGTACTAATAGCAATCCTAAGACAGTCTGTTAGAACATTAGGAAAGGCTGCTGCTGACTGGAAATAGTATTGGAAAAGTAAAGTTTTTACAGAATTTGTGAAATTCTAATTGTAATTAAAGTATTGCAAACCAGGAAAGGCTGAGAGAGTTGGAATTGTTCAGCCTGGAGAAGAGAAGCTCTGGGGTGACCTAATTGCAGCCTTTGAGAGTACCTGAAGGGAACTTACAAGAAAGATGGAGAGAGACTATTGACAGGGGCCTGGAGTGCCAGGACAAGGGGGAATGGCTTCACACTCACAGAGAGTAGCTTTAGGTGGGATATTAGACAAAGACAAAGGAGAGGAATTACTTTGGTGATAACTCCTTGACATGGGAAGGGGCTTCCTAGCCTGTGCCTTGGGCACAATCCTGGCAGCGCTGGGCAGTTGAGCTCTGTAGATGAAGGGGAGGATGCTGAGCCAGCTCTTGAGTGCAGCCTCCCTTGTCCTGTGAGCCTTCACAGCACCTGAACTGCCCCTGGAATCTCTGCCAGGCTCCACCCCTAATGACTGACATGTTTGATCCTGCCTCAACATTTTGCAGAGGAAACCCAGTGGGAGAAGAAGGAAGTAAGAAAATTTGCCCTTTTGAGGTGAGGATGGAGAAGGCTTGGTTTTCCTTGTTGGCTTCCTGGGGTGCAGGAGAAAGGACTACTTTAATGGGGCAATAACAGGTGCTTGTCTCATGATGTTTACAAGTCCTTTCAGATGTCACTGTAAGTGCTCTTGCTCTTAGCTGGTGGAAGTGAAGGCCTGTCAGGGAAGGCAAATACCTCCTGGTGTTCCTGGATAACTGTCTTATTAGCTTCTAGCTTCCTGGTGTACACCTGGAGGACTCTGTTGAAAAAAAAATTAGTACACCTGAGACTTCCAGTCAGTTTTGTATTTGTTTAGAATGAAAAGTAGTTTGATCAGTTTGTGTGAAAACATATCCATCCTTTTTTCCTCTCAAAAGATCAGTGCTGTCCCTCAGGAAGGAAATGAAAGCTGCTCCTATAGCAATTGCTTCTGATTTCCACTGCTTCAGAGCAAAGTGCAGCTGTGCCAAGGTGTGTTCAGCTGACACATTATTCTGAGAGGACAAGATGAGAGAAATATTTGGTTTCCCTAAAACTAAAATGGGCATTACAAAGGAGAGCAGATGGCTTGACCTCTTTTCAAGTGGTGCACACACCCACTGTAGTTGCAGGGGTTGGGATTTGTTAACAATCAGTCACCTGTAAAACTTCCTTAGGGAGCCACAGAGGAGCAGCATTAGCCACAGACTGATGTGGGATTGGAAGTCAGGGGCTGACGAATTCCACTCACTTCACTGCCTCGCTCACTGAATGGCCTTGGCAAGTGACTTCCATCCCTCTCCCTGATGCTCCACAGCTGTAACACATCCAAGAGCACTCCTTGCCTGCCTCGCAAGGAGCTGGGGGAGTGGTGAATGCTACACAAGTGCCAAGTGTTGTTATCAAAACTCTCTCTGTCAGGTAATGCAGATACATCCACCCTCTGCCCTCTCCAGGCTCGTGACTGTTAACCTCACCTTGGCACTCAACAACCATGTGGGGAATCAGGTGCAAAAACACTCTTCAGTCTTGAAATTGCTGACGTCTTCAAGGTCACATTTAGTGACTTCAATATCTGTTTCACAGCTGCAGTTCCATGTTTGGGTCAGGTGGTGATAAATGAGGGTGTAACTTGTTTGTAATTCCTTCTCTGTCTTCCTAAACATTTTGTTTCTTAGGAAGCTGATGCTGCTATGAACATATTGGATAATACTGAATTTGCAATATTCTGCTTTCCAGATATAAATGTTTATATTTAAAATTGCTAAGACTGCAATGCAATAAATATATCCATGTAACAGTTTGCCTCAAAGCATGATTTTTTTGTGCTCTACCAATACAGTGATGTGTATTGTGTCAGTGAAGGAGCTGGGACTGCTGTGGTTAGGACTGATGCTGGTTGTGGAGACCCCCAGGTGTGAATAAAGCACTGCCATCTAGTCACATAAATGTGTTCAAAAGGGTATTAATCTACAAAATAACAATACCATGATACTTGTCTTTTAGAGATGCAGAAGGGAAGTGAATTTCATGTTGATAAATGTAACTACCAGTGGCATGATCATTCAAAGGTCTGTGACCTTAGTTCCACAATGCCATCAGAAGGTTTTCCAGGAACTGGGGAGCTCCAGAGCCAGCATCCAAGCATCTGCTCTAGTGTCTGCAGAGCCAGTGGGGAACCTGACTTCCAGGAACCTTTATAATCCCATGGTAAGTGATGCTGATACATTTAGATCAGAGATGTCTTTTTAGGGAGAAATTCTTCCTTGTGAGGGTGGTAAGGCCCTGGCACAGGTTGCCCAGAGAATCTGTGGCTGCCCCATCCCTGGAAGTGTCCAAGGGCAGGTTGGATGGGACTTGGAGCAACCTGGCATAGTGGAAGGTGTCCCTGCCTTTGGCTAGAAGGAGCAATTCCCATTGCAACCTGGGAACTGTGGGATCAACAGGTGCTCCCACTCTCTGCAGGGACCCTGCTCCCGGTAACGCCATTCCAGGCAGGAGGCAGAGGCTGGAGGGATGCTCCCACTCTGTGGAAGAACCCCCTCTCTGGGAAAGGATGGGGGAGATTTTCAGGCTCTGGATTTCTTCCTTCCATGGGCACTAAATGCTCCAGAAAGGTTGTCCAAACACTCCTCTGTGTGCTACAGCCCTTCAGGCTTCTCTTTATTCCACTGGGAATCTAGCCAGAGCCTGTGCCTAGGTCCGGGCAGTGCAGCCATGGAAGTGCCAAGCGGGCTCTACCGAGCAGGAATCCGCTGATGCTCCCGCCGGGGAAAACGAGAGATTCGGGCTCACCGGAGGTACCCCCAGCCGTGCGGTGTGGGGCTGCGGGGACGGGCCGGGCTCTTCCCGGTCATTCTCCCGATCCCGATCCCGGCCTGGAACCGCCGCCGGGCCCGCGCCCCGCCAGGGGGCAGCAGCGGGCAGGGAAACCCCGCGGCGGCCGTGAGGGGCCGTGAGGGGACGGCGGGAGCGCTCGGGGCACCGGGGCCCCAAACGCCACCTTGGGAGCCGCTCCTGGAGGGACCGTGTCTGTCCGTGTGTGTCTGTCCGTGTGTGTCTGTCCGTGTGTGTCTGTCCGTGTGTGTCCGTCTGTGTCTGTCCGTTTCTGTGCCCCCTGATGCGTCACACGGCCCAGGTCAGGCCCCGGGTGCTGCGTCTCCCTGCAGTGTGAGCAGTGTTTGCACAGCATCATCTCTCCCTTTACAACAGGCGAAAGTTCCTCCCTAAAAACAGCCGTCCTGGAGTGGTGGCATGGCTGGAGTCACTGGGGCAGAGTCCTCACACAGTCACAGAATCACTGAGGTTGGAGAACACCTCCAGGATAATCAAGCTCAACCTGTGACTGATCCTCCACCTTGTCAGCTAGACCAGAGCATGGAGTTCCATATCCATCATTCCTTGAACATCTCCAGGGACAGTGACTCCAGCACCTCCCGGGCAGCCCTCACCTCCAGGTCAGGGCTGAGAACAGGGGGTGGTGGCATGCATTGGTCAAAACTTAGTCCTTGTGTGTTGGCTTAGGTGCATCTCTGCAAGCTGACTTCTGGTTTGCACCAGAGCCTGCAAAGGGAACTCCATGATGGGCAAAACATCACTGGATTTGTCACAGGGAATGTGCAGACACAAATCTGAAGACCTTGCAGGGAGGCAGCACTTGGTGGAGGAAACCAAAACCACAGCCAGACCAAGCAGGAGTGACAGCACAGATCTGCCGGGGAACCCCTGTGGGTGCTTTGGGTTTAGGAGAGAGGGGTCCTGTAGCTGTCCAGCAGGGATGAGGACATGGCTGGAGGAAACACTGCCTGCGGGAGGAGTGCAGGAGCTGGTGTTGGGTCTGCTAGAACACATCAGGAACAGTGACTGCTGGCACTGCTCCCCAGGCTGTAAAACAGGACTCTCTGGGTGTCCTTACCTTGTCACATATTTACAGGCAGAAATCACAAATCATTTATACACCATGATGCAGTGAAGTAAATCCTACAAAATACTGTTGTTTGAGAATGTGGGTGTTGTAGTAGGGTTATGTGTAAATGCACCAGAACAGGCTGGAAGAAGGAAAACAGCCCCTTGCTGTCCTGCCCTTTGGGGGACGAGGCTCAAGCTCTGTATGCTTTTTCCATCAGAGCATGGTCAATGGAACAATTGTACAACGTGTTGATCAGGAAAAGGATGTGGGAGCTTAAGTGGAAAACCTGATGCTATCGTGCTAATGGCAGAGAGCGGCAGGAAGGATGGCAAACAGGATACTCACCACGCTCAGAGGAAAGAGCTCAGAGCGATGCTGGGGCTCAGGGCTGGACTCAGCCAGGGTCCATTCTGTGAGCTGGGAAAGCAGAATGCTCCTGATCTTATGCTCCTCTGCTGGAAACAAGGGCTCCTTGCTGATTCATTTGGGGAAAAGTGAGCAACTGTTAGGCAACATCCTAAAGTTGGTGAAAAAACCAACTGGCGAAAAACTTACTTATACTTGCCTTGGAGGCTTGGAAATGACAGCAATGGGAAGCTGAAAAAAGGGGTGGGGGATACTCTTGGCAGGACCTCCTTGCATCCAGGAGCGTAAATGTGAGAGCAAGGAAATGGCTTTTAGTTGTCTTCTTTTGGAGGAGTGTCTCACAGGGAAGGGATCCCACATGGAATAAGGAGCAGTTAGTGTATGTGGGGCAGTGACCGACTGTGTGTCAGGGAAAGGTGCTTGGTTGAGGCATTGGCTGTGTTTGCTTCTGAAATTGCCTGTGTCTGTAGTGTTTTGAAACCAGGTGTTTTAAAAGTTAATATCTCAACTGGGCAGAGTATGCTGATCCAAAGGCAGGTGTGTCACCCTGGGTGGGCTCTGGTCCCCTTCCCACGTTGTGAGGGCTGGCAGGTGATGTTGCAACATTGAAGAGAAACTGGGTGGTGGAGTCAAGGTGCACTGAAACAGATGGTTGATGCAACTTTCCCTAAAATCAGACCAGAGGTGTGAATTGGAATAATCTCCAGACCCCTTCTGTTTGCCTTTGGAGCTGGATATTCCAAAGCGTGTTTCTTGGTGTGTTGCTGGTACTGCAGTAACATTTGTGTGTATGTGTAGCCTCACTTACAAATGCTTTGCATCTGGGTTTGCCCACCCTCCTCATGTGCTGACAGTTTTATACTGATAAGATAGTGGCTATTAATTAGTTTATTTTAAAAGCAGCCATGTGCTTGTCATTCCTTGTTGGGTCAAAATGCTCTGAAGTCACCCATTCCTCAGCTTGGTGTTTTAGTTAAAAAGACCCGTAAAAGAGGGTGGTTCTGTCTCCCACTATCGCCATCTTTAAGTGGCAAGCTTTAGTGCAGCAGAGTGTGCATCACTGCCGAGAGCATCCTCCACCCTGGCCTCACATCTATTAGCAAGTGTAAACTAATGAACAGAGAGCTGGTGTTTGTCACAATACCCAGTGTAAGGGCTTCCCAAAACTGCTGTAGGCTGACACAGAAAGATTACAAAGGGCTGCAGCCCCTGACCTCAATAAAGGCTTCAAAGGAAACTCCTGAAAAGTATTTGCTGCCCAAAAAGGAAATTCTTCTGGTAATATAGCACTTAATTAGCCAAAACTACGCCAGGCTTCTGCTGACTGGCTGAAACAGTGTCTTTGTTTAGCATGTGAATGCTGTTCTGTAAAGTCTTTTTTTGCTCCATTTATATATATAAAAAAAAAAAGGACTTGAGGCTTACAAGATGAAGGTACAGCTTACTCAGGCAGCCACCTGCAGTGACCCAGCTGGGCAGGGTGTGAGGGCAGGAGCAGGGAGCAAGAGCCACACAGGCACCAGTCCCTGTGATGGGCTGGGATGCTGAAATCCCAGCCCCCAAAGAGAGAGGACAAGAGCATGTGGTGACAGGACAAGGAGGAAATGGCTCCACACTGAAAGAAGTTAGATATTAGAGAGAAATTCTTGTGTGTGAGGGTGTTGAAGCCTTAGCGCAGGTTGCCCAGAGAAGTTGTGGCTGCCCCGTCCCTGGAAGGGTTCAAGGCCAGGCTGGATGGGACGCTGAACAATCTGGTCTGGTGGAAAGTTGGTTGGTTGGCAGGAGGGTTGGAATTAGATGATATTGAAGGTCCCTTACATCCCAAACCATTCCATGATTCTGTGATTCTATGAAGACCCTGCCTCAAAGAAAATGGTGGGGAAATCAGCAACTGCTCAGGCACCCACATTTGCTGTGGGTCTGGCCCTGGAACAGGAGCAGAGAAACCATTCCAGGGGTGCTGGGGGAGCCCGGGTAGGAGGTGACAGTGCGATCCAAGCCATAGGGCTGCTCCGGGAGAGAGGCTGCGGAACCGACACGGTGGCTGTGCTGGAGCTCCGGCCGTTCCCCTCCCTCTCTGCAGCTCTCGGTGCCCCGGCACGGAGCCGCCGGTGCCGGGCTGTGCTCCGTCGCACACCGGGTCGCTCCCTTTGCCCCAGCACCGTTTGCCTCTTGACAGGCTGCGAGGGCTGAAGGCAGAGACAGACCCGCTCTCTGCCTGTGCGCTGGACCGTGCTCTGCTGGCCGTCATTCCCGGGGCCGGGAGCCGCCGCTGCGGAGATGCTGAATGCTGCGGAGAGGGGAGACCGGGGCAGCTCATCCGGTCAGTGCAGTTTGTGTCTAATTAAGTTGAAAACTGTCATCCTGTCTCTCCTCCTGCCTGCAGCCAGCCCGAGGCCTCGGCCAGGGGCCGTGGGCAGCTGACCCTCATCGCCACGGCTGCCCCGTGGTGCAGGGCAGGAAGCTCCCATCATTTTTCCAATTCTTTTTTGTTTGCAGATATTTGAGATTTCCCTGAGCTGCAAGTCTCAGCACAGGGAATGGAAGGTGGCGAGCACCCGGTGTGGTTCTCCCACATCTCAAAAGCAATATTCATGGGACAAAGCTCAGGTATGACTGCCGGCAGCGAGCAGCTCCCTTTGTCTGCCCAGTGCCACTTTCCTGGGAAAAGTGGCTCTGTGGCAGTTGTGTGTATATGAGAGAAAGATGGAGAATGGCCCGGCACCAGGTAGGGAAATTTATGCACATCGGTCTGGGCTGGAAAACCACTTGGAGGCCAGTTCAGGAAGCTCAAGGTGGGAGCAGACACTTCCTCATCTCCTTTACACCCCTCGGGGGGACTTGGGAGGATGTGCTCTCCTGTCCGGAAGGTGGAGGGACAAGGGGTAAACAGAGGCAGGTAGAGAGAAAACTGAAAGAACCAAATTTCCTGGCTTTTAGGAATTTAACCCTTAGTGCTCTTCAGTCCTGGATTTTGTCTGCAAATCAAAAATGGGGAAAGATTTTGGTAACCTTATAGCATCACCAACAGTTTGTTAAAAGACTAATTGCCAAGTAGCTTATGCATGTGGGACCATTAGTAATTCTGTAGCTATGCAAATTAAAACAGTGATGTATGATTTATAGCTTTAATAATGTTCTGAAGGCTCTTAAATTTTAATCACTTGCAACATCCTTTTTAATATTCAATTACTTTATTAACTAATTAGGTCACTTGCTGAAAAAGCACATAAGGCTGGTGCTATTTTAATATCAGCTGAACATCACAAAATACCTTTGAAATGGTGTAAATGGTTTATTTATTTTAAATAGATCATTAAGATGCTGTAATTAATAAATCAATTACAGAAAAAAAGAACAAGAAATTGATAGATGCCAAATCACAATGGTAGTGGCTTCTCTGCTTACTTTACAAACGTTCACGGAGATGCTGAACTTGGTGAACATGGCCATTGAAGCACCTTCCTGGATAATTCGTATTCAGCTGAAGGGATAAGGTTTGAGATATGCTTGGATCATTATAGATGCTTTTTGTATGGATTTAGCTTTCTGATTGATGAAAGCTCCACAAATGACCTTGAAAAGTGAAAGTACTTAGAAGGACAGCCCTCCTTTGCCTCGTGCTCTTTTGTCTGCCTCAAAAAAGATAAAACCGTGGCATGTGCGGGCGCTGCTGACGCTGGGCTGAAAGGGAGAGCTCCGGGGAGGGCAGTGGGTGGCTCTCACCGACCAGCCCGCTCCCCTCACCGTGGGCAGCCCTTGCTGCTGCCCCGGGCTATGGCAGCGCAGCAATAAAGCAAGGAGAGAAAATTCCAGCCCGGCCGTAGTGCAGAGGTTTACATCTCCCCTTTACACCAAGCCTTGAAGTAAAACTTCAAGTCTAACAAGTTAAACTTGTCACCAGCATGGCTGCAGTTCTGAAAGAGACTTTGACTAATCTACTGTCTTAAAACTAAGGGTAAGACAAACACTATTCTAGGAATTAAGTCAATCTTTTAACAGATTTTGGTTTAAATTATATTGATGTGATGATACAAAGTGCAAATTTTCTCTCTTGAGAAGCTGCTAGTAAGATCTGCAGTAATTACAGAGCACTCATTTTAACTTCTCTTGCTTCCCTTTTCTTGTAACCAAAACCTGTAAATCCGGGGGCAAAAAGCTTCGTGTTACAATTTCTGCTGAACTGAAGACTGCTCTTTACAATTGAGCTGCAAAGAAAACTACTCAAAATCTCGATTTTAGAGTTTCCTGGGAACTGAAACATAGGTGGTGTAAGTCTGGCTCTAAAGCAGAGTCCAGGTGAGGTACCAGACTCCAGGTCCCCAAACCTAAAAATAAATGCTGCCCGTGTCCCCATCCCAGGGGTGCCTGCAGCGCAGCTCTACTGCAGCTGACAGTGCCCTGTTCCAGTAGCGGGGCTTGAGCTGAAACAATGGACTTTCTCTCAGGAAAATGCCACTTAGGTACATTCCTCACTGCATGGGGTGACCATCCCTTGAAAGGAAGGACACACTGGACTAACACAGGCTGTGCAGAAGGGATGGAGAGCCCTAAAATAAATGCATTTCACATTTTATGGGAGCTGCCACAGCAAACAAAGGTGCAGAACAACTGTAAGGTACCAAATGCTGGTACAGCCTGGGACAACATAGAAGCTTTCCCACCTTGGAACAAGTGCAGATACAACTCTTGAGGGGTCAGAGATACCTGTACAGTCACATGAGGTCACTGTCACCGTTATAGGGGATTTATTTCACCTTACAACAATCCTGTTGTACAACATGGCTCAGGGGCTGCTCTGAGCCTCCTTACAAAGCCCCAGGTCTCAGTCAAATAGATGCATTTTTATCACAATCCTGTAACTTCTCCCCAGTCATTTATTCACGTGAGCAATTCCTGCGTCACTCCAATCATTTGTGTGGGAAACCCCACATCCTCCTCTGTCAGACCCAAAAGCCACAACTGCTGGAGTGGTAAATAAAAGGCCACCGGTGCCTCAAACCCAGCTGGCACCAGGAGAAACGAGGAGGCAAAAGGCGGCAGCAGCAGCACCCGCAGAGCTCGGCGGGCCCAGCCCTGTCCCTGCCCCGCCGCTGGAGCCGCTTCTCCGCCTTCTCCGCCGCGGAGCCGCCGTTAACCTCCCCGGCTCGATTCAATGTGACAGTGACACTTCACAGCACATTGCATCCAATCTCATTTGAAGCTGACAAAGATTGTTTCTGTTTTATATCTATTGGTTTATTAATGGCCTACAGCCTCTTAAGCAGATGCATATTCATTAGATAGCCAGCTGTTAGGAGGTTCCCAGATGTCGAAAGTAGCTCTGTCTTGGTATATATTCTTTTTTTTCCCTTCTCATGAAACAAAGTAATTGTAGCTCGATTAAAGAACCAGTTAATTACTGAGCCAGTACCTTATGGCACGATTTAAAAAAAAAAGAAAAAAACCCTGGAAATTTGTGAGGAGTGAAGACATTTTTAAAAACAGAGACGAGCTGAGCCTTCACTGTGTTTTACACACGCAGGATTTACATACAAGTAGAGACTGGATTACTCCATGTAAAGAACCCCAGCTGCAGAATCCAGGTATACACTGAGTTCTGCAAAGGCACCTTTCTTCATTTTCCCTGTTCTGCAGATTTTCTCTTACTTCTTATCATTCCTTAGGTGAACAGTGGATGCAGAAACATGTAAAAAATGAAAACAAGACACATCTCAGTCTTTAAAGGTCATTTTACAAGAAGAAAAATTCCACAGCATCCCAGCTAGATAAAACTGTGACCAGATCATTGAACAAGCTGTAGAGATTGCCTTACAAATTCCAGGGGCCATCCTTCTCACAACATTAACCCAGCTCACCGAGATGTCTTTACAACTTCTTTCCTCAAAGCTCCAAAAGCAGCTCCCAGAAGCAGGGCTACCACCACCATCCTCCTACCACACCTCCAGGAAGCCCTTTGCCCATTGAAATGTTTAAAACATTAATGTCAGCTCCAAATCCATGGGATCTGGGCAAAAAAGGTTCCTGGGGATTGTGGTTTCTGGCTAACTGCACACAGCAGCCGCCCCACTCTGCCCCAAGAAGGAGCTGCACTTCCATCATCGGGAGAGGAAGAATAGGTTGAAGCTCTGAAACAATTGAAAACCTGAAACAATTCTAAATTTTAGTCTGTGACACCTTGGAATAAAACTTGTAAGGAAGGAAAAAAATTAAAACCAAAAATGCCCTCAGCATTAGAAGGTTTAACCAGAAGCCAGCGATGGCAGTATAAAATGTCATCTGCTGAGTGTGTTTACAGTCAAGCACAGAGGAACATGGAGGCAATTTTGTAGAGTGACTCCTGGAGCAAAGGCCTCTGAGAATAAAAGTGTCTTTAGATATTTGTTATCCTGTTATAGCTGGTATCACCTTGAGTATACAATGCCTGCCTGCATTATGTAAACACTTCATTGATAAATCCCTCCCCCACCTCCCCTAAGCTGTGTCAGACTGTTCTTAGCTGACAGATAGAGCTGAAACAGATGCTGCTATAAATACCCTTGTTTAGCTGTTTTGAATATAATTTCTTTTGTAGAACATGGTGGATGCTCTAGTTATCACTGAACTTGCACCTGTGCTGGAGTTTATTACTCCTTTGTACGCATCACAATGCATTTTTTAATGATTCTATAAAAAAACCAAACACAGACTTGGGTTCTGTTGCCCTTTTCTCCCCTTCTGAAACAGAGACAACCTTTACAAAGGATTGCACTCATTTTGATTGAACTCTTCTAAAGTTTAGAAGTTACAGAATCCAGAGGTGGTAAATGTTTAACTCTCAGGACCAAACACACAGTCAATTTATAGAATAATGTAATTCTATATATTGAATTCCATGTTCCTTGTATACAGATATACAACACCCAGCCAGCCAAACTCTTCTGGAGAGATCACAGGTACAGCTGGACCTGGCTTCAAAAATGAAGAAAGCAGTCGTACTAACACAGCAGCATGATTTTGGTTACATTCCAATTCTATAATGCAGCAGTTGATAACTGCTGGATCTGTCCCCATTCACACAGTAGCTCATTTGTATTTTCACCCAGAAAAGTGATTTCTAGCTTAAAGATATTATGCTGTTCATATCTGAAATATCGGAGATGGAAACATTTTATGGTATTTATCTTACACAAGTTCAATATTGTTTTAAGCAAATACTTATTTTATATTCAGTCTTATAAATAAAGATGTAAGCCACATTCTGCTAAGCGCTGCTACCTGTGATCCATGTGCTTGCACTGGGGAGGAAACTTCCAGGCTCTCACCACTGCAGGAAAGACGCACAGGGATGCACCTGGCCCACATTCTGAAGGAATCTTTCCAGGGTTTCTTTTCTGATGTTTGTTTTGGTTTGAAGGACTTTGTTCTCACCCACCTGCAGAGGACCTGGCTGGCTGATAGAGCTGCTGCTCACACTCCACACACCCTGCTTCGTGAGGATATTGATCCATGGACGAACAGAGATCAGGGCACCCCTCCGGCTGTTCCCTGAGCCAGGGCACCCTTCACTAAGGTGTAACTGGCACCACCACAAACACCCACCCCAAAGTGACCAGGGCTTCCACTGGAGTTACTCCAACTCCTGACAGATCTGCTTCGTTATCACCAATGCCAGTTAGAAGCAAAACCAAGGGTTCCTCTGAAGAGATGTGAGCTACCTGAATAGGGACACGGTCCTTCAACTCAGAGCTGACTATTTCACTGGCCAAACCCACCTCAGAAGGACAGCACAAGGAACAGACTCATCCTATTCATCCCAAAACCTCGCAAGGAGGATTGAGAAGCAGGACAGGATAACAACAGTGACTCCAGGTTTGGCTTTCCTCAGCCCCAGCTCCCAGCCCCAGAAGGAGCTTCCTTCCCACCACAATTCTGCATACATTGAACCAGTCTGAGCCTTCCCATCTGTTCCAACGAGAGGGTTTGAAGATGATTATTCCAAATAAGTGTAAAGGTTTCAGAACAGGAACCAGAGCCATCTCTCCTACTCGGCCGTTGAAGGCTGCCTTGATTACTTTGATGTAACAACACTTGAAAGCTCCTATTCTTTGAAACTAATTTAAACACATTGAATTGTTGAAAGATTAAAAACCGCAGTCAGCTAATTACACTCACTCTCATCTCTTATTCAGCAAATGAATCACTTTTCATTACCACTTAGCTGAAGTACATGAATTTCTGCCTAATTAGAAATGTTGTAGATGGAGCATTAGCAAGGCTGGAGCGGGTCAGGATATCTTGCCTGCTTCATTTTTAATTCCTAACGGTAGAGCCAGATAGGAAAGGCTTCAGATAAGAAGTCATTAAACAATTTTAAATTATTTATAAAAATTACTTTGCCCAAATTATAATTATTTTTTTTTCCCAAATGCTCTCATAAACGTCAAATGGAATGAAAGGAAAAGCAGCCCAACATTGATTTTAATGAACATTTTAATGTTATGTATAACAGAACATTATGAATACAATGGAAACAAAGTTTTATCAATTTAATAATAAAAAAGAAATCCAACATAAGAAAAGGGAGGCAATAAATTTCATACCTATAGTATAGTGCTTATTCTTAACAATATTCTCAGATTGTGAATATAACAATGTCTTTGTGTTCCAGATTCTAAAATCTTGATTCATGTGAACTTAAATGCAGAATTACAGAAGGAAAAACAAAACTCCCCAAAACCTTAATTCACTCTTTTGCTTTCAGTAAATCAGTAAAATCTTTGACTGCTACAGGTCTCCTTTATTAATATATATATTTTTTACTCCTCTATTGGATTCCACAGCTGCTAATGCCATATTTACACAAAAGAATCACCAAGTGTTGTATAAAAGTCAGGATCCAATGCCATTGGATTAAGTTGGGTTCTAGATTTACATCACTGAAGTGTGATTCACCTGCTGCTGATGCCCTAAACCAGTGGCTCCTTAGGGTGCTACAGAGGATGCCAAGTGCCACTGGAAAAGAACTCCAAGAAGGTGCATTTCCTGGAGTTTTCTGAAAGGAAACCTTCCAGCAGTCTTGGATAAAGCTTCTCCCAGGCTTGCACAGGATATCAGTTGTAACATTAGAAGCACATTAAGACCCCAAAAATCTGTTGATCACCAAATTGCTGAGAGAGAATTTTTACAATAAAAATTTGGGTAATACAGCAGTGTGGCTGGAACATTAGCAAAAGTATATATACATTCCAGGTCCCTTTGAATTAGCCATAGTCACATATGTAAGCCATTTTTGGACAAAAATATATATTCTTATAAAAAACTGATCATAGTACTTGAGTGACATCACAATTGTGGACTCAGTGGTAGTAAAAGGAATGATCCAATTATGACAAAGCGATCAGGGAGAGGGGAAAAAGAAAGTCAAAGCTCTTCAAGAAAAAAGAAAAGTATAAAATTAGATTCAAACATTTTTACCCAGTCCCCAATCCAGTCTTCCATCAAGTCTCAAAGTTAAAATTGGTTCTTCTACGTAGGAAAGGTTTTTTGATGGTCTTAATAGAAATTATTTTGCAAAATCATCCAACACATTCCTTAGAAGAATCTCTGACCTCTCCAGAATTTGAACACTAGTTATTTCAACACTTAGAAAATAGCTTTTGGTTCTTTATGTAGACACTTTAACTGATAAAGAAAAAAAAATTGATCAGTGTTTCCCATCCCTTCCCCAGCTATATTTGTGCAGCTAAAAATCCTTCATTCAGTCTGCCCATTTATTTTATTTTAATCTCATTTTATTTATTTATTTTACAATCTTCATTTGCTAAAATTGGCAAAATTTGCAAAGGCATCTTGCTTGGGTTGTACAGTCCCAGGAGTCAGAGAGGTCATAGCCATGCTGGGTACCCCCATTCCTATTGTGCCCATTCCTGTGGCTGGCACTCCCATGTTGATGCTCATCATTCCCTGGTTCATCATGGGCGCGGGGGCCATGCCCATGGCACCCGACATCACCCCGGGCACTGCCAGCCCCATGGGCCCCCCCAGCAGCGCGCTGCCCTGGGGCCGCACGGGCAGCATGCTGGGCTGAGGGCTCAGGTTCACAGCTGCAAAGTTCTGCGTTATCACATTCATTGGTTGTTGCATATCTGCAGCGAAGAGAAAGAGCACAAAAATCAGAGTGGGACCCGCTCATACCGAAGGAGCTCACGTGTTTTAAGAAACTTGTGTGGTCACTGCTGTGAACATGGATACGAGGGCCAGGCCTGCAGCTATTTCCTGATTTGGACATCAGGAGGAATTTCTTTACTGAAACGGTGGTCAGGCACTGGCAGGGGCTGCCCAGGGACACCTGGACTCCCCATCCCTGGAGGTGTCCAGGGGAGGACTGGACGTGGCACTCAGGGCTCTGGCATGGGTGACAAGGTGGGGATGGGTCACAGGTTGGACTGGGTGATCCCTGAGGTCTTTTCCAGCTTCAATGATTCTATGATTCTATTGCACTTGTTTCCCTATTTTCTGCATGAAGACTCAGAAAACTTCTATAGAAGGGATGAATATCATTTTATACCAATAAATATTCTCGAGAAGTTCTAAAGATTAGGAAGCCCAAAGTCAAGATACAGCAATGGTGCAAGCTCTACAGCAGAACCTGCACAGACACAGCCTCCTGACACACCAATCTCCATTTAAAGAACACCACTTGTGTCACAATGTCACAGTGGTTTATGAAACAATTGTGACTAAAGGAAGGAAAACACTAAATGGACAGAAGACTTGGATCTCAGGGACAGCCTATGGACACAGACAAGGCTCAGTGTGCAAAACAGTGCAATGATCACTTACTCTGTTGCTGCATCATGGTATTAAGCGATGGCTGTTGGGGTTTGGAAGGCTGCATCCCAGGTAGTAAATTGTCCAAACTGATATTTACACTGGGATCTGACCAAGTTGAGGGTAGAGTTTTGCTTGCATTTTTCTGGACCATCTCTGTCCTTGCATTATAAAGTGAGTTAGGCTTCGGCGGCATCGGGCTCACGCTTTGCAGAGGCTAAAAAAGAAAAGTTTGTTGGGATTCACTTGAAACAATTTACTGGTAGGAAACAGGACTAAACAACAAGTATGTAGTTTTCTACAGAAGATAATAAAACCCACAAAACCATGAACTTTATCTCTTCCAAAGCAGGGCTACCAGGTGCTGTTTCACAGTTAGATTAGAAGAGTATTTTTAAGCAGAGGTCAAGTCCCACATCAATGTGGAGTGACAGTGACCAGCAGCAGCCAACTTTTGAACTCAAACATGCTGATCCTTTCCTCCTAATACCAAGTTAATCCATTACAGTTTCCAAACCACTCTCCACTGCATCAGGCACTTCTGTCTTTTGGAGAACAGACCAGTCCTCACCTCCACCTACAGCTGGAAACCTACTGCATTCTGTGGGGAATGGCTTTACACTACCAAACTCAACTGCTCCAAAAAAGCAGCTACACTTCCTAGAGCAATGAAACCAATCTTCAAGAAGAGACTTTTCTGTGCAGGAGGCAACTGAAACGTTTTTGACAAAATGTTGATCACATCTGAGTGACCAGGTCTAATGCCTTCCAGGAGAGGACTGGATTCATTTTCAAAGCTGTGATTAAGGAGAAGAAGATGATAAGCAAAGTGTAGCAATAGCAGCATACCTGTGACCTGGATATGGGTAAACTGACACCCACAGAATTGGTATTCATCATGGAGAAATTCATGCTTAGTGAGGTGGTCATGGCTGTCTGAGAGGGTTCCATCAAATCAAAAAGATCCATAGAATTGGCAGCAGCTGGAGGCTGGCCTGGAGCTGGCCGTGAGCCACTGAAGAGCTCTAGAGCTGGCTGCTGTGCTGTGCTGCTGAAGAGCTCTCCAGATGAAGCACTGGCACAAGGAGAAGCTTGGTTGAAGGCACTCCAGTCACCAAAGTCTCCATTTCCACTTGTTGCTGTACCTGAAGAAAAGTCAACAGTGTGGGAGAAAGGAAGACAGAGAAGAAAGACAAGACTTAGAGAAAGGCACTGAGCAAATGCCATATTCCATGAACTGAAACAAATGAGAGCTGATCTGTGTCCGTCCAGATTAACATCTGCAGGTAGAACCTCCATCTGGACATCATTCCCTCTCATGAATATTCCAACAATTTTAACAAGGTACGAAAGGAAGTATGAAACACCCATACACACAAAGCAGAAGATGTTTGATAAGATGTCACCTGTGGATGCCAGGCAAGCAGGGACAGGTTTGCTTCAGTTGAAGTACAACTGGAAGATAACTTGGGGTAGACTGGAGACTACAGTCAGATCAACACTGAGAACTTGGATAATATTTATCAACCTTTTATCTTGGTATTTGCAGAGAGAGCAGTTGTCAGGAACAAGCAACTGGATAAAGCAAATTCCATCATGACAAAGGCAACTACATCCAAATTTGGTTGTATGAAACTGTAGCTTTTTGTATAACTCCACACTGAGGGGAATAAAACCCAGAACTTTGAGAGCAGGTTGCCAGAGAAAGCTTATTTGAGGTGATAAGGAATAAGCACTTCCCATCCATGAAGTGCTCATGTAAAACACATTAGGTTTCTTAAATTTGATTCCTGAACTAAATGCCTTGATTTGAAGCAGAAATTCAATCTTGGATCAATCATTTCTCTCAGCAGCAGCTTTGCTGAACTCTTGTAGCTCATCACTTAAGCACTGTTCCATTTCAATTGATGGGTTTTTTGGAGACAAGTGTTTAAATCAGAACACAGAACTCAGAGCTCTCTCTGTATTTCTCTGTGAAGGCAGAGCCAACAGCACGAGCTGTTTGTAGACACCTGCAAGGGCACCTCTTCAGCATCACAGATGTTGTGACACAAACCAGTGAACTGAGAGCGTGTCAAACCTTGGAGTCAAACAGGAGGAGATGTTCCTCCCTCAAAACACGTGTTTCCCTATTAACAGGGAAAGTGTTGATTCACAGCAGTGATGGGGGAAGAAAAGCTTAAAACAGCATTTGCAGGAGATGCTGAACATAGAACACCACCATTTAAACAGCTCACAGGCCACACAGTGAATCACACCCCGAGCTTGGGCCACTGGCCAGCTCAGCTTTTTGATTCTCCCACTGATTCACTTTTGACACTTCAGCCACATCACAAACAACGGTGCTGCCATAGGAAGTGAACTCTGAGTGATGGGGAACATTTAAATCATCTCTTGGATTTCTTTAGCTGATTGAACAGACTCAAACACGTAGAGCTGGGGCAGATGAATCCAGTGCCAGTTTCTGTTTCCTGCCCTATGCAATGGCTGCTTCCATAATGTATTCCACCCACTCATGGGTAACTGCAGCATGTCTTTTACACTTTGTGTAAATATTTATCAACATACACCTTCAACCTTCAGTTCTCTCTTTACCAACACATTACAATTTAAAGAATAGTAGAAGAGTAAATTTGTTCACAGAATCCAAGTATTGCCAACAACTTCAGCGCATGAAGTGGGCTAATATTCATTAGCTCAGGGCCTTACTAGAACATTTGCTTTGATCTTCCTCACGAAGAGGCACTATATTAGAATGTTTCAATTAGTATTACATATTAAAAATTAAAACCTACTTTAAATATTCTTGATAGATAAGTAAATGCTGAGTGTGCTCCTTCTGTGTTCAGACCTGTGCACTGAGCACCAATAATGGAAGTGGGGGTAAAAGGGAGAAGGTTTTGCCCCTTCAGTAGGACTTCAAAGATGATTAATCAAGAAGAAAAAGATTTCTAGAGGGGCTTACACTGTTCAGGAATGATTAATCATTTCACAGGACTCCTTGTCCCTTGCATAATGGTGATTGGAATAGATTAATCATGTTAATGCAGATAAAGGATTGTATCAATTTAGCCTGTATTAACACAGGAGTTATTTGCATAGTAGGCAGCTTTGTGTTTGCAAAACAACTTGGTTTGATTGTGAAAGCCTGAGCAGTTCTTTCCTACCAAGTAAACTGAAGGTCTATTAACTAACCCAGGCCCAGCAGAGCCTTCCCAACACAGCAAAATAAAGGAGATGTAAACATGCTGACTAAAAGCTGGCTCCCAGGTAGATTTGCTGCTCAGCCTCTTTGCTGTTCTCTTCTCATTTTGTACTTGATCCTGCACCCTGGCTGAGAACCCCCTGCCACAAACAACACTCCTGCTCAAATTAACTTCACAAAGGACAGCCAGCCAGCTCTCCCCACTGCTGTCTGCAGCCCTGTAGGGTCCCACAAAGATTCCACCAAAGGAAAATTGATCACTTTAGGAGGTTTCCAAGCATATTTTATTGATTTCCAGTCCAATTTTAAGGGAAACCTTTTCAGATGGTGGCCATGTCTCCTGATAAGCTTGTCTGTCTGCAGGTAAAATATCTGCACATGCACTGAGCCAGGCTCCATCTTCCTTCCTCACAGAGCACTTGTGGTCCAGTTACACACACAGTTTACCCTGGAAAGGGAAGGGACTTTCAATAATGCCACATGGCATCTCTTGCCCTCCTTCCACCCTTCAACAGCACTGCAATCCCTAAATCAATCCTACCTTGCAACGACGGGAAACTCGCTGAAGCAGCAGGTGAACTAAAATCAGCAAATCCTCCAAATGGGTCACTTGGTCCACCTAGGAACAGAGGGAAGCCAAGAGCTGTTACAGGACTGTGCAGAGATCCATTGCAACAACTGCAAGTGGGATTTATGAAGAAAAGCTGTTCTGCACTTGACACGAGGGATTTAATGATTCTGCTCCCTAAGTTGGCTCTGTTTTCCTGCTCATCCCTACACTACGTTCATACAAGCCTGAGCAACAATAAACTGGATTATTTCCAACTGCCTTGTACATCTTGCAGTTTTGTTTTCTATGGGAAGAACTAAGCATGCAAGTTTTTGTCACCTCTAAAAATAAATTCAGAGATATTAAAAAGTTTTTAACTAGGGAGTGATGTTACCAGTTTGGCACCTTGTAAAATTAAAAATTTGGAAGCATAATATAAAAAGGCTAAACATTCTTATTGTATAAAAGTTAATTTATTATGTTTCCTATGAAAAATTACATATCACCTTATATTTTGCTTTTGTGTTACTTAAAGCATGAATGATTCTGCAGTGATCTTGAATTAGGATTTCAGGGACAGAGCTTGCATTTGTGTTCATTTTTTTATGTCTGCTTCCTTTCTACAGCAAGAACATTAAGTTTTCCAACTAGGCATTTGTATAACAGCATATAAATTATTAACTTCTGAATACAGCATAGTAACAATTTTTCACTAAAAAGATATGGCCAAGGTATAAAAGCAGAAGATTTAAGAACCATATTGTAAAGCTGATTTTTAGAATAAACTCAAAAAAGTTACAAAAATCACCTAGTTATGGTTGGTACTGCTTTTAAACAGGAATTCCACTGACCAGAGGAAGCCAAGAAGTTGACCTTATTTGTTTGTCCTCAAAGATTTCACCTCCAAGCAGTCCCACCCTGAGAAGAAGCTGCAGCAGTTCAATTATTTTGCTTTTAGTGTTCTGCGTACATTATATAGGTTACATCACAGCTGCTTAGCCTGCAGTGCTTAGGAGGCAGCCAGGTGGGACTGGAACATCTGTGCTGCACTCAAACACCACCAGGGACAGCTTCCAACATCTGGTGCCATTTCGGAATTGTCTTATCGCTGCAAGACATTCTGCCCCATCTGCTACTCTCAACTGGGTTAATTAAACCAGAACCATCTCCTTTTTAATAAATGGCCAGCAGTAATAAAAGGAACCATTCACTTCCTAATACATGTGTACTTGTATTTCTTTTTAATGTTATTTTACTGTAGACACTGTCAGGAAGGCGACTGTTCTTCCAAGGGGAAATGTCTTCTTGCTGCGCGCGCCGTGCAGGACATAAAGCACGAGAGAGAACGCAAGGATGGTCTCTGAAATTTCAGACACAGCACTACAGAAGCTCTTTTAATACCTTTTCAAGAGGGAAACAACTTCACACCAAGTTAGGGAATTTCTTCAACACAAATTCTGAAATGAACTAATAAACATCTTGTGTGTTTATACACAAGTTTTATTCTGATCCCGGAGAATGAAAAAGGGACAGTGAAATATCAAACTAAAAACCTGATCTGATCTTGTTTGCCCCGTCTACTGCAATGAACATTTTCAAGTGATTTTTTCCCCACATATATGCTTACAGAGTTCAGAACAGGTTAATGGTTTGAGAGTTTTTATGCTGAATGAGAAACACAGATGACACACTCCTGACCACATGCACGAAGAAAAAAATAAAAATCAGTGCTCCCTGCTACACCCATTATCCTTGGGCTGCCTGACAGTGCCTAGGGATTAATTTAATTTTAAAAACAGAACTAGGTTCAAACCCAAAATAACCCCTTAACATCTTCAGTCAAGTTTAACTTTTCCTCCCCATCTCTTGCCTGTTTTCAAGTGAAACTGAGTTTCAGAGAGAGGTGACAGAGATTAAGCTGGATGCAGAACTCTCTAAAGAAAGGTTAAGGAACTTCAGCTCTGTAACACCAAAAAATCCTCCTAGCAGGTCTAATGAGGGATTTTACATCTTCTCTTTTATGGCAACCAAGCACCCTCTCACACACAAACTGTGTGCTCCAGTAAAGAGTGACACGGAGCCCAATCAACCCTTTCACATCTCTGCACCTGAAAATACACAGATAAGCAAACCCTGAGTTCCCTGGACTGACATCACTTCCCTGCCAGTTCCTTCACAGGACACATCAAAGGCTGCATTTGACCCTTTCCCTCTGCCTTGCCTGACACTGGGAATGTTCCCACACCCTGTGCTGCAAGGAGCAGTGGTCATAACAAGTGACCTGCATGTGAAGGACAGTGCTAATCTTCTCAACATGAGCAAGCCTCAAAGATTCCCAGACGAGATCTGTCACTACAAATGAACCCTTTCCATCTGCCTGCTCAGGTCAGCAGAGGTTATTTAGCAGGACCAGCTGGTTATGTGCCTCTTCTCAGCACCATTTCTAAATGCTGCTTTGGAAAAAGGAGAAAAAAAGATTTAAAAAAAAAGAAAAAAAGACTGACTACAGCAACGAGCCAAACTGATGAAAGATTTAAATACACTGTAATATAGGAGCTGTCATAGTTCTGTTTGAAATATGGGCAAGTTCACTTTGAAGTGGAAACATCTATTCTCAGTGAGATCTTATTTTTATAAAAATAAAAACATACACAGTGTATATAAACCAAAAAAGGTTCCAATCTCTTCTGCCGTAAGAATTAGGCAGAAAAAAATTCAGTATTGACTTGGGATAGTGGTTCTGATCCAGGATCTTAAACTTTCATGGAACTGTGGTAACTCTGGTGTACAATCAACACCTTTGTACGGGAATTTAATAGGAAATTGAACAAAATTAAGTTGTTCCTTAAATTTACGCATTTGTGCATAAAAATAGACACATGAAATGCCTTGTATGTCTTAATCTCTAGGAATTAACTCATTTCAGAACAGACATGAAACACTCTCCCAAAAATAAAAGTGAGCAAAGTTTTAAAGAGCTACTCAAAATAAGAAAGAAAAGATTAAGACAGATATCTGATACTAAATAACCATGACAGTTCCCCTCCCCTGCAGTAGACTTTTCATATATTTTATAATGTATTAAACACAGAAGTAGGGTAAGTGATGAAAGGAATCACACAGAATGGTTGTGGTGCTGGTCCTGGTCACACAGGACAATCAAATCCCTGGTGCTGGTCCTGGTCACACAGGACAATCAAATCCCTGGTGTGACCCTACAACAGCCCCAGCAGTGGTGCAGCTTCACTCAGGGGTGAGCCAGACCAGTCCTTAGAGATGCCTGACTGCAGCCACAGGGCCACACTCGTGGCCTCCAGCCCCTCTGAGCTGCCACTCCTTGGTGCAGCCTCTGTCACTTCACCTTGTCTTTAAAGCAAGGGCCAGCACTGCCTGGGCTCAGTGAGATACACACACCCCTCTGCAGTGCCAGCACCACCCTGGGCACACTGCTCATTGCAATGGGAACGTCTCTGAAGGGTTTCTCTCCAGGAAATGCTTGTATTTATTTGCTACTCAAAGTGGTCTCATGTTACAGTTCACTCTCTCCCAACTGTGCCATCAGACCAGAAGTGCACAGAAGTTCTTTTTTTATTCCATGCCACCACAAACCCATTGATACCAGGAACCTGTAAGCACAATAACAAGTCTGAATTTCAAGTCTTCGGTTTTGAAAAACAAAGCACCAAACCTCTGAACTCCTACCAATCCTATAGGAATGCACTGAAGTTTAACACACTCCTAAAGAGAATCTGCATTCTGGGAGCATAAGGGTAAATCCATGTGAAGATTAACAGATTTGCTACACATTTATAGAGTGAAGGGTGTGTTTTAAAATGAGTAATTTCACTTTTAGGTAGCAATTTCTTTTTGTTTCTAGGGTTTGGATCAACCAAGTGTCAAGAGAAAGTAAGACAAAAGAAGCAAATTTGCCATACACCTCAGATGAAAACTTCCATGAAGATTATCCATCTCCACCTGCCCAGCCTTTGAACTGCACTATGAGAAATGCTTGAATATGAATGGATTGCACTTGCTTTTAGAGTTAATTATAAATAACTGCGTTACATACAGTTTCTGACAGACTGATCTAGCAGTTAATCTTTGTGCTCCTAACATTTATTACTCCCATGCCATAGCACACACAGTACTTTGCTACAAAGGGTTCTTTCTAGGCAGTTTTACAGTTTTTCAAGTATTCATTTCTCAATTGATCTACTTTATTCTAGTGACAAACAAGCTTCTCCTCAGAACTGGAACAGACCCCAGACCTACCTGTGGGAGCTGGCTGGCTGGCTCCATCAAACAGCAGGTCCACCAGGTCATTAGAAGACTTGCTGCCAGAGGGGACAGCAGCCTGGAGAAGAAATGACACCAGGTCTCAACTCATGATGTCAACCATCAAATGACATTAAGAAGTTTTCTGGGGTTTTGAAGGACTTTGTTTGATTTTGCTTTGAAGAGGTAACAGATTTGTCTTTAAATCTGATCTTTTAGTCAATCATATGACTAAATGTGAAATCAAATACTGAAAAGCTAAAGGCTCATCATTTTTTATAACTGAAGAATTTGGTCAGTTTTCAGTAAGTGTGCAGCTTCATAGAATCTTTAACACTTCATGCCAAAATTCTCTTTGCTGTCCCAAAGACAGCAAAACATGCTAATGACTATATTAAAAGAATTCCACACCTTAAAGCAGTCACAATTCATTACAATTATACTGTTCCACAGATTGTGATAAACTAAGCATTTTTGATAAAACAACTCCCTTGAAGGCTGCATCACAAAACCTACCCTAAATTAGAAATTGTCTTAGGGAATAGAAGAAAACAGCTTCCAGAATGATGTGCTGTGCTGCTATCTCACCTTTGTCATAGGCTGTGCAGGATGAGCAGCAGAGTTCTGCTCTGGACTTGCTTTATCTCCTGTGTAATGAGCTGCTGCTCCCAAGTCAATGGTTTTTGAAGGATTTGCTGAGCGTTTCTGTCTGATGGTGGTAATTTCTGTAGCTTGTGCAATATGAATGTGTTTTGTTGTCACAGTTTCCTCTTCATCTTTAAATTCAGCTTTGGGAGATTTGCCTCTTCTTGATTTTTCCTCATCACTGTCACTAGAAAAACAAAAGTGATAGCACAGCATTCGTGATGGACTTCTCAGTTCCTTGAGTGGACATTTGGCTTAAGCTACAGGAGTTTTGGTTACTGCAGTTTCTTGTAGCAACAGTTCATGACAAAAATGCTGCTTTTTCCTACATTTGAGAGCGCAACTGTTTCACCCTTACATAACACATCACACCACACAGCATTGCACCTGTTGTACAGAAGCAGTGGAGAAAAGCAGGTTATTTAGTTAAGCATGAACTGCAAGTCCACGACAGAGGAGAATAGGAAATCAGTGTTTAAACCCAGTACATTGCATTACCTTCTGACAGGAACTCCCCCACACATTATGTAACACTTCAGCAACAGAAAGTTAAGTTGGCAGGTGTGCTCAGTACTTACACCAAGAGACAGAAAGCAATGAACCACATTCTGTACTGTCTTTTGGGTTTGAACAACCCCATTTGTATTTCAGCTCATTTCCTTTTCCAGGGAAACAGGCTTTCATATTCTTTAAGACGTTTGTGGGAAAAGAATGCTTACAGAATTATGCAATGCAATGTTACCATTATCAGAGCACACACAGTTGCTCTCAAAATGTAAAAGAATAAAAATATCACCCTTTTAGGGAAAAACTTTTTAGATGCTGCTGTACACTATTCATGTGTTACATTTTCTACTTCCGTATTTTAAGTCTTTCACAAAGAAATTGGCCCCCACCACCAGTCATTGTACAGGATTTGTACATAACAGTGAGAATTGCTGTAGAGAAAGCTTAAATACATTGGAATGTATTTTGAAATTGTAATTCCCTTAGCAACAGAGTTGAAAGTGGAAGGGTTTTATATTTTAATAATGCATTAGAATACTAAAACTGAAAAATTTAAGAAAGGCTGTCCCTTTGTCAGAGGGAATGTGACAGTAACTGCAATATACTCTGGGGGGGAGCCTTTGTTCTCTGCTAACAATGGTGGCTTTTTGGGAACATGTTGCATGTGCCATTTCCTCTGTGCATGTTACCTGCTCACCACTGGGGATGGCTCAGTTCAGTAGCATCACTCAACACAAACGCTCACTCCCTTTTGCAATTCTTTTACTGTTAAAAAGATAAATTTCACAGCTGCTGACCAACCAGCATTGGCTTGAGCCAGCCTTTCACAGATAGGGAAGCTCAAATGGCATAATTTAACTTTGTTTTTCCAAAGCACTTCAACCCTGCTGTGTGAGCCCAGCCATGCTCCCCCCCTGTGTGCACAAACCCCCAGGGGGGACCACAGCCACACCTCCATTTGTGACATCAGGATTTTAACAGGAGCCCCCAGAGCAGAGGGATCTGCACACATCATGTGTACCCAGGGCATCCATCCCAAGAGCCCTGGAGGAGGATGCTGCTGGAAGCATCCAGGACAACACAACTAAGGCTCAGTCTCTCCATGTATTGTATTTAATACCTGGAATACATTTCTTGTGCACACTACAGAGTCCAAGAATGTTCTGTGGGCTGAGGAAACAAGTGACAAGCAAAGTCTGATTGATACAGAACTGCTATAGATCAATCTCACTAATGCAAGAATGGAAAAAGTCAGTCTTTGGTGCTATACAGCAAAATAAATGACAAAAGTCCCTCAGGAAAGAAATTAAACTTATATGCCAGAAAGGAGAATAAATAGTACAAGACTCAATTTTCTACGACAACCTGTACTGCTTCCAAACTCTCTCAAGAGATCTACTTTTTATTTTTCTTTAATGGTCACATTAACAAAAAATAATTTACAGATTAATGTTCAGTCTAAGTGTGTTTACTGTGCTCAGTAAAATTGCAGTGCTTCGTCTGAGAATTGCACAGAGAACTTAAAAATAAAATTATAGCAATGTACCTAATAATTAAAGAACTTCTGCAAAGAAAGTATGCAATTACAGCTTTGAGAAATCAAAGTATGGACACACGTTCTTTCCCTTTGCCTTAAGTTTTTGTAATGAGGGTTTTTTTTAAACAACCTTTAAGAAAACAAAAACAGTTTACTGAGACTTCAAGTATATCTAAATTACACCCCAATATAAAAGTCATTCTTTATATACAATGTAAGCATGGCTGTTGCCTCCTTTCAGAGAAGTACTGGAAGCTTTGCTTCCTTTCTATTCTGTTACCTGCATCAGCCTTTCTGAGTACTGGAGAAACAAGGATTAACAGAGTTTTAAGAATTCTTAGGAAAAAAATGCAGAACCACCTCTGTGTGTCTGCAGGTAATTCAGAAACAAGAGTTTCAGTGTGCAGTGCTGGACTCAGGACAGCAGCTGGTTTGTTCACCTAAGAACTAACAAGCACTAAAAAAGAAAACCAGAGGCTTTCCCACCCCATGGGGTATTGCTTGTGGTTTTCACTACTTGCACAGGGATGTATTACTGGAAAAAAGAATCCATTTCCTCCATAACATTGTTAGAATTTGTCATCTAAACTAAAAAAAAAAAAAAA
>VXAX01005536.1:308753-342563 GCA_013399835.1 Leptocoma aspasia
AAAAAAAAAAAAGCAGACTTGGCTTCTCCAAATCTCACTGTGTAAAGCAGTTGCACTGAAATCTCCTGTGCACTCAACATTTTGTATCATTTAGCTCTCTGGTAAAGTTCTTATTTCCTTCAAGCTTTGGCTTCAATTTTCCTTCAAGTTTGGCCAAGTTCTTCTGGTGTGTAAAGACCATGGCTTCCAAGTTTTATTGGCCACAGGTAAGATGTATAAGGCACATTTATTCTTTGTGCTTCAAGGCTTTTATTGGCTTTACAGTACTCAAGCAATAATGGTTTATAAAGTTATTAAGACAGAAACAATAGAACATAACAGCATGTTTCCCAGCTGAGTGAGTATCACCATTTAGTCAGTTTTCCAAGTGAAATGGCAACTTAATTGTTATTATATGGCAGCAGGCTACAAATAAGCCAGTACACTTTTGGCACTTTTTTCTACAAAAAAATTGCTGAAGTGTGAAAACACAAATGCAGAGATTTCATGAGGCATTTACAAAAGAATGCTATTCTGAGCTTAAGTTATATGATAATTAAAATTTTATGCCACCTTCAGTTTTAATATTTAAATATAGTATTTTGCTAATAGAGCATGCAGTATGGCATGTATTTACAGTATCTTTAAGGATAAATACAGACATTCTATAACCTTCAGTTCAATCTTCTCAGATCTCTGATGGCTTCTATAGAAACAAACCTCTTCATTCAAACCCTTGGATAAAAGCCCTTCCATGGCATTTGATCCCCATGCCAAGAGACGAGAAAAAGAAATTCCAGGCTGGGATTTGAAGCAATGTTAGAGGAGCTGAAATGCTGCAGCCTGAATTCCTTCTTACAGCAGAATAATCTTCAAGCACCAAACTGCCTTTGCTCATTTATGTCCCAAAAATTCCTCCTTTTATTCCTAATCCCAAGTTTATCACTTTTATAAATTTTGAGACAAACATCCCACCCGACAGAGCAAAAAAATAGGAGAAAAACCAAACAGAAGAGACAAAGGTTACAAGAGCAAAGCAAAAATGAAAAAAGTAATATTAGCCAGAGAAAAAGAGCAGTGTAAGTTGAGGTAGAGATGTACAGTGGAGAAATCATAAAAATAAGCTACTTTTGCTAAAGATTAAACTTCAGAAAGGATAGTCTACACCACTGAAAAATACAAGACTTTATCCAACACAAGTAAGAGACAGGAGCCATTCAGAAATAAAACAAAGGAAGTAAGATTTAAAAAAAAATGTTTACTATACATCTCCTATGTGAAACATGGCTGGTGAGGTCTGCAGACATCGTGGGACAAGTTGCTTTTGAAAAATAAGTACAGAAATGCACACAGAAATGTACCATTGTTACATGTGAAATTGTTTACTTTTCTTCTGATCCCTTCTCTTTGTAGTCCATTGATATTAGGTTCTAAGAGGGAACCCTGATGTGTGCAAGGAATACCAGTTTTATGATTTATTAATGCCCCAGCAAGAGGACCACATGGGCTTTCCCCCAGAAATGCTGCCATTATTATTATTTTTTGTTTCCATGCAAAATTGCTTTCGTTTTGCATCACACAGATGTGTGCATGTGTATTTTTATGTTCATATATGTGTGTGACTATCTACAGATATTCTTTTAAAATATATTAATCAAATCTCAGTCCAAATTTGAATTTTCAGTTGTTTCCCAAAAGGGAATAATTTCAATATATTTGAGCACTTTCTCTACAGCAATTTCAGATTCTGTTAAGTACAAACTTAATCTCCAGGTAATTAAATTCAATGCACCTGTTGAAGTGTGACAGCTGTAAAGTTCCTTCTGTAGCCAAAGTAGGGCAGATTTTCTCCCTTACTGAAGAAATTTAATGACCAGATGTAAAACACAAGAATTTTCTTGAAAAGACTCAACTGAAATTGACTTTTTTGGTGGTTTTTTGTTTTGTTTTGTTTTTTTTTTTTTTTTTTTTTTTTTAAGAAATCACCTGCAGGCTGTTCTTCCTGAGATCAGCTCAGGGAAGCAGCACTGTGTCAAAGCAATTTCCATCTTCTTCCTTGGCACTCCAGCATTCAGAGTGCGTGCAGCATTAAGTGGCAGCCTTCAGTACACTGGCAGATGAGCACTGAATTGCTGAGACAAGGAAAAGCTGAGGCTATTTCAGCCAAATTCCCTGCTTTGCCAGCAGCTGGGGCAGTAATGGAAGGCAGCCAAGAGCAGTTAACTACTGCCAGAGCCACACTGTTCCCCAAGGCCAGGGGGACCTGCAGAAGCCCAGGAAGCAGGTACTGAACCCAAATATGCTTTCCCTTACAGACAAAAAGAATGGCAGAGGATTGCAACTCATATCCAGCAGTGTCAAACTGCTTCCTCAGAGCAATCTCACAGATAAATTCAGGTTAAACCAGCTCCAATACCTGCACCTTTCTGGAGAGTCTTCCCTATCTTTCCTTCGGAACTTGCTGATGGTGTCATCGATCGTGCTGCCGATCTTGTCACTGAGCTCCCCCAACTTGTCACTGAAAGGAAAAGCTGACTTCTTATCCCACTCCTCATCCCATTTGGACTTGGGCTCAGGATCGTATCTTTCACCTGGTAAGACAAAGATAAGAACTATTAAAGACACCAAAGTAAATGCCTGTGGTCTTTCTGGAATCCCTCTCAAGCCCCCGTGCCCCACACACAGGGGCTGTACAAGTGCACAGAGCAAAGTGAAAAGTGAAAGCTCCCCCAGTGCTGAATCAACTATTACAGCAAGGCACGGCACGGAATGCCCACCATGAAGTGGCAGGAGTGAAGACTCAGAGACTTTTGTTTATGGCAATGACACAAGCTCAATGCCCAGCACATCAGGACACTGCTGGGCTCTGCTGGAAAGCACCAGAGCAGGAGCAGCCCTGGCTGCAGCAGCAGCTGACCAGGAAGGGCACCTGGCACTTCTGGAACAGCCCCTTAGTGCAGGATACTCCATTCCTGGCTCAGCTCTGTCATCACAGGTGAATCACTGGGGGTTTTATACACTGACATTAATACACAAAAACACAGTACCAAAATACTGAAAGAATGTGCATAATAACTTTTCATTTTCCACACTTAGCAATTAAAAAAAGTTTTAAAAATTTTTAAGAGAGATGAAAAAAAGAAAAGGCTGTAAAGGAACTCACTTTTTCAGAGGCCACTGAATTCCCTGAACATCTTTCCTGAGCACTATTATCAAGAAATCAAAAACTTTTTCTTCTAACTTAGTATTCCAGATCTCCATAGTGATATTTTAGATTACAAACAGCTGCCAGTTTTACTTGAAATGAGCACATTTGGTGTACAATCCCATCAAGGAAGTCTAAAACACTAAAGACTTGTTTATTTATACACACACAGCCAACCTGAGTTTAACTCAAATGAGAAAATCAACATTTTAACAAAGACTTGACTATCAGAAGCTCTGCACACTTCAACTTATATTGTGTATCAAATCTTCTGCTCAAAATATAGGTGTACAAAGCAAACCTAACCAGCTCAGTTTCTAGACAACATTTGTAGGCAAACATTTCATATTCTGGGCTATCATACACATGAAACAAGCCATTTTTTGTACATATTTTAAAAATATGAAATTTTTTTTTCCACTTAGGCTGAGTAAAATTGAGTACCAGAAAGGAATGACAGTGAAAAAATCCCTACTTCAAGTTACATAAAAATGATATTGCAGCTCATGTGATGTTCAAGGTGTATTCACTTAAGCCATTTCAATAAAAAGAAAATTCATTCCAGCACTATAAGGTGCAAAATTCGAATTATACCTGTCTGATAACTTCATATCATACAAGGTGTATTTTCTTAATAAAGACATAGGTGCAAGTCTCCAATGATATTTGTTTAGATCCATAAAACTTTTCCAGTAGAGAACCTGCTACAAATCCATGAGATCCTCAGTGAGATCTTTATCACTGGAAAAGGAGACACTGCTCAGAAATGTACTGCTGTTAAATTTTGCAGGAGAATAAAATGGCCTTATTTCAGTTTCAGTCAGGCTCTCAAGCATTTTAATGCAGATTCCTTTGGAGGGGTTTCCCTGTGCAATAGAAATTTCAAAATTAAAATAGACACCAACTAGGAGCTCAGTATTTTCAGGACAAAATAAACTAATGAAAAATCTTAATGCAAGCATTTTGTATTTAAATAACCAGAATCTTTTTGATTAGAAATCTCACGTGGGAAAGGGTTTGTTTTGTGCTGCTAGAAGGACTTTTTTTAATCTTTACTCAACAAACGAAGGAATAATTCAAAACCCTTTACCACAAAAATTAAATACAAGACAAAGAAACTAGTCCTTTAAATTAAAAAACCTGAATGATACTTAAAGAGCACAGGAGAAATGATTCTACCCAGCCTACAAGGATAGATCACGACTCTGCACAGAGAAGTCAAAGATAAGCTCACTGAAAGAACAGAGGGACATGTACTCAAAGTACAAATACAGTGACTAATAAGTATTTCCTAAAAAGAGAATCACCACAATTCCAAGCAGGCAGCAAAAGCCTAAAGGAATGTAATACAACAAGAAATATCCTGCCTTGAAAGTTTTTAACTACTCTGCATATGAGGAAAAGGGAGAATGGAGAAGAAACCTGTCAAAAACAGGAGGGATCAAATCTAAGTGAAAGGCTCACAGAGAAGCAAAAAAACCAGAAAGCATCAGACACAAACAGATGAAGTTTAAGCCCTGCACAGCTACTGCTGAGCTCTTACAGCAAACCCTTCTCTCCAAGAAATCACCAATTCTAGCAAACCAGAGCCTTGTGCCATTGGGACTTTGGTACTCGTCCCTTACTGAAAGCAGCCAAGGATTTAGTCAGGCCAAAGAAAACACAGACTGGCAGCTGGATCATGGATGGCATGCTGGGATACATCAGATGGAAGCCCCAGAGCAAGCTCAGACCCTTGCTACACACTATGGCAGGGACTGGGAGTAAGGAGTAACATCCTTGGTGCCTGTATTTAAAATGAGATCTGACATACCCCAGGAAACACGCACAAAATCCACAGAAGTATTTCAAGGCTCCAAGCAGTATTATTTGGGGGAGCAGAAGTGGATTGGCAATGCTTGCCCAAGGCAGCCCAGTACTCACTGTATCTGAACCCTCCGACACTGTCTGAGGACACCCCAATGTATTTGTCTTTGTTCTTCTTGGCTTTCTTCCTCTCCTCCCGGAGCCGATCGTCGTCTTGAGCAAACTCAACCATTTCCTTCACCTTCTGGCGGATGTTTATCCCCTGGTCTTTGCCATTCTCATCTGTGCAGGTAATGCAGGACAGAGATGATGGATGGAAGATGGGAGAAAAAAAGCAAAATTAGTAAGAGGCAGCAATACCGAACACCAAATTGATAAAAAAAATTTGAATCATAAACACAACGGTCAAAGATTTTGTGACTACTGCATGAGGTCCACTGCATTTGTTTAAAAGGGACCAATTAACACAAAATTTAGATAAATGAGTTTGCACTGAATGGTGTACTTAAACATAGAAGAGATTAACAAAGACTGAGCCAGAACTCGTATTCTCCACTTGAACAATTTTAACCCCTCAAAACATCACCCTTTTTCCTCAGTCTTTTTAGCACAGCTTTTGCAAGTTCCATTGCAAGAACTCAGTCTCATGGCAGAACCGAGTTTTTGAAAAATTACTTTTAGTTGGGAAGTACTATAAGCTAAATGTGCTCCTTTCCAGCCTTTTTCACATTCAAAACACACACTGGCCTTGCTGCCTTTGCACTGTAAATATTATTTGGTGGGAGGAAAAAACCCCAGCTTCAAACAGATGTGTGTGTTTTGGAGCTCTAACCTTTTCTTCCCATATGATTAAAGCTATTCCTTTACGGACACCACAGGGGACCAGTCTCTAGTGCATATTTTAATATAAACCCCAACACTCATGTTGTGTTGGTTCTGTTGTTATTAGCCAGTCTTTTCTGCAAGTTCTTGTCTTCACTAATTAATACTCTAGGGCCCCACGTCTTGGATTCTGCACTCTTCACACAACTGGCAACAGTCACATTTTAATTAGACTGGGGAAGCTTCTAAGCTGGTTCAGGTGACTGACAACTCCAACTACTGTTTTAATTTGCTTATAAGATTTTTCTATTGCTCACCTACAAAGTGGTAATTTTCCAGGGATCGCAAATCATAAATGTGTTCTCTGGCACTTGTAACAACACGCTCTGATCCGTTCCTTATGAGGTAAGCTAGGAGCAGCAAAGACTATAAAAATACAAAGCACCTTATGATTGCATGAACAAAAACTCTTCCTTTATTTTTTTTGTAAAAACCCCAAACCTAACCCCCTCCCCAAATTAGTAAATAATAACTTTCCCTTTTTAAATAAATGCTTATTATATGGGTCCCATGGAAAAGTCTTTTCCTCACATGAATCTTTTGTTCTTTAGACTATCAAAACTGTATTTTTAAAACTTCAGCTTGTTACTACTAAATCACAAGTAGTTACCTTTATCAGCTACTGCTTGTTTTAAGATAAAGCAGTAGCAATTAAGGAGAAAAAGTTAACCTGTGAAATGAGGCATTTTCTTTTGCCTCTTTTGTTCACAATTTTCCAATGGCTTTCACTGAAAGGTAACTCGTACAGGAATATAAGAAGCCTTCTGCAGGATTCAATGGATATACAAAACTGTATTTCAGGATAACTTCAGACAAGTGACAAAACAAATGAAGTTTAAATAATACTTTAATTTCAGTTCTTTATGTTGAGGACTTATATCTAGAAAGAAATAAAGCCCTTTCTCTGAAGTAGTGTCTTTATCAGCTAAAATTATAATTTTATTTCAACCAGTCCAAACCTGGTAAGCTATTCCAAGAAGTCTTTATAACATTAAGTAGCTATGTGTAATAGCATTAAATATTAATTTCTATTGTACTTCAGGGAAAACAATTACTATGACTACAAAACATCAAGCACCTGTGAAAAGCACAGACCATGCTTTAGAATTAATTGTGTCTTGCTACAATCCTGGCATCAAGAAAAACAAAATATAACCTAGTCTAATACATGAATTCTAAAAAAGGAGGTTATATTTGCATAATTCAGTGAACACTGAACACCACTTAAAAGTGCAGCACAACACAATCTCAAGCAAAAAGTTTCTATACCAAAGACAAGAAAAATGCAAATGACTCTGATCTTTTCCAAAACACAGATAGGACATAAAACTGTCATGTAAGATCTGCAAGAAACTTTGGCCCACTCAAAGGTAAGCTACAATTTCTAAAGCATTACAAATTGGCAGAAAATTAAGATCAGTTTGCATTTTATTTCAGGTATTCCTAAATTCCTTCAAAAAATGTTTCCCTGAAAGCATGGTAATGTAACACCTCCTTCTCATGGAGCTCTGTAGCAACTCCTTTGGTAGACTGAACCTGTGAGTGCTACTCCAATACCTGGATAGAGGCAAAATGGAATTGCTCTGTTGTGTACATTAAGTAACATATTAACATGGTTCTAAAACCAGAAATTCTGTGGGTTTTTTCATATACAGCATTTGAAAAACACCTTTGACTTCACCAACAGAGTTATAAAACAGTTAGGGAAGAAATTCTAGGTTGCTAGAGCAGAAAGTGCTGTAGGATTATCTAAACAAGAACTCCACCAGGACACTGCATGAGCACCAAGCCTTGATCCTTACACACCTTATAAACTCTCCTCCAGTTCTTTTTGTTGTCCTTCAGCATCCGAGTCCACAGCATGTTCATGAGCTCTGGAAACTGCTCGTACATAAACGTAGCCCTAAGGAAGGGAACAAAAGCAGCACAGAAATGTCGTTTTCCCGGGTCTGCCACAAGAGCTTGTCACACTCGGGGCCGGCAGTAGATGGCAGGAGTGATCTAAGCCCAGGCACATCGAATGACATTAAAGGGAAAAAGCTGTCCCTGTTTTAACTCCCTAGATCAGTCATTTACATCCCAGGACTACAAAAGAAAAGAGTAATTCTAAAAATCGGAGGTAGTAAAAGAACCTTCACTAATTTGTAATGAAAATAAGGCTGAATATACCTTATTTTCATTAATACCCTAATAACCACTGCAACTGATCAAACATGCAGCTTCCAAACTGATTTTAACACACACAAAAAAAAAAGCTCAAGGAAGAACTCAAGATGTTTTGCTGTTCTTGGAGAAGTTACAAGAAAGAGCTTTGAAAATAAACACTCAAAAAAAGTCAGCTATATTGAAAGAATTCTGAGGATACATAAATGAAAAATTATTCAAAAAATACCTGGGCTTCATTTTTTGTTTGACAGTCTTCAATACATTCTATGATTATGCATTAACAAACTTAAGACTTTATTTACAGCAACTTTTTGGCATTATCAATCTGAATACCATAGAGTTGATTTAGCATCAAATTTCACATTCTTATATAAAATGTACCTTTCTTTTCTTCATCACTGAGTCAAATTATCACTTACTTGGCAATCTCTCCCATGAGCTGCCCTGAAGGTCCCCACGGATCATCATTGGTTGCTTCTCGAACCTTAGACTCTATTTCTGAATAATTCATAACCACATTGGTGCTGCAAAGGAAAAAAAATTTCACACACATGAAGATTAGCATCAAAACTGAGAAACACATGAAAACTTAATAATGACACTAGTGTGGATCTCACTTAATGAGATACCTCTACAGAGTGGGAAAGAAAACAGCTTTAGTGCACAAGTTACCCTGAGGACACTATACACCACATTTAAGTTATCTTTAAGAAGGTTTTACTATTCTATTAGTCTTCAAGAATACAGATGAGAAACTGGGGATTACATTACAGCTGGATTCAGTCCAGTAAAAATGGCTTTGGGTCAAATTAAAATGCAAACCAAACCACCAGAGTCAAAGCTGATGGCTTCTGCAGCTAGGTACGGTTTGCTTACAGGTTTGTAATGGTACAGAGTTATTTGCAAGAGGCTTTGTAACTCAATCAGAGGCAATTTTTTTTTTTTGAATGATGTTACAAGAGAAAATCAAGAACATCAGCACCAAACAGGTGTTAGTGAAAAACTAACGAATAAAAAAATCACATGGAAGACTAAAGTAAGGGAGATGAGATTCACTAGAAAGTCTCTTTCCTAGCTTGAATTTAATTAATTAAGGGGAAAAAAGCAAAAGAGAAGCTGCAGAGCACTCGGTTACAATTACAGCAATGCAAATACTGAAAGGAGCTTGGACTGTCTCTTTGAGAGGTCACAGAAAAACCTTACTTGGAAAAAAAAATTTTCTGTCATGTTAATATTACAATAGTAAATATATAATTTTAAAAAAATTAATCTTTAAAGCAGGTAACATATGAGCCCAGCAACCTCCTTTGTGCCCCTAAAAGCATCCAGATGTGTTTGATAACACAATCATTTCCCTCATCTTTTCAGGTGAGCGAGCAGCCCTAAAACCTGACTCATAGTGAGAATGTCTGACAACTGCTCTCTGCCTCCGGAGCACCAGGACTCACCCCAGCAATGAAATCAGCAGTGAAAGGAGACCTGGTGGTCTCTGCTTTCCTTTCATACCTGGAGTGTACTGAAACAACACATTTACACCTAGCATGTCACAAGTTTGAAAGCTTCCTTAAAAGTACATCATAACTGATTCAGAAGCTAAGAAAAACCCCTGAGTACTTTCAATACAAACCAACCCACAATGACAAATTAATTAAGCTGTAGGAAAGATCTAATGATTTATAATGCAATGTGGATAAAGCATTTGCTGCTTAAGAACCTCTTCTGAACCTGAATGACCTAAAAAAAAAAAAATCAAGATGCTCAATAGTCATCCCAACAGTTATCCCTCTGTCCATGTAGGAGTTTGCACAAAGCAGCATTCAAGCAACTCCTGCTCAATTTTATTTGGCATAAGGATAGCAAAGATCTTGGAACTGGGAGTTATAAACAGCAGAAACAAGAATGAAATCCCCTTAAGTCTGAAAGGGGACACAGAAGGTAATTGTTAAAACAGAATAAAATTTCTGGACTTAATCTTGGATTCTCAGCATGAGAATTCCTGCTGTCAGATCCTGATGTATGATTTTATTCAACTTTGTGTCTAAAGAGAGCATAAGCTACACGACTGAATAAATAATCAGCAAGCTCACAGAACCTATCTATATTACAACAAACATGTAAGAACACAGCAGCAGTTTGGAACAACAGCAATTAAGGTTTTACAAATTAATTTATGCTGAATGCACCTCAAGCTTCTGTTTCTGGTGTTTTCTTTACTGTACATACAAATGTAAACCAATCCCATCCACATGTGTGGAAAAAACACAACCCCAAAGCTCCAGGATTTGCAGCTTCCAGCACACAGGTTCCCTTGTCCAAAGCAAGGAAAGGCAGGGAACTGAATGGAAAAGGTTCTCCTTGTTTTTATAACCCCTCCTTCAGCATTTGTTTGAGACTTGGTGGAGACTTGGGAGGGGGAAGCATAAAATGAAGTATTTCCTTAATTTCTTAGAGCAAAGAATTTAAGAATGGAAAATGCTTGAAGAGATGCAAATTTAGTGTACAAAAATAAATGGCAGCATTGGCTATGCAAGAGCTCGGGGCACGTGGCTAAAGCAGCAGCAGGGCTGGAGGGGGGAAACGGAAGGAAAACAAGGGAAATTAAGTAATGCCAAGAGAAAAAAGGTGCAGTTAAGCCTCTCTAAGTACAGAAACATGCTCAACTTCTAAACTCCTCCTGCAGAAAAGTTATTGTTCTCAGCAACTAGGAAAAAGCTCTTTTATAAATGCCAAGCTGAGATCTCATGGAATGAACCATTCCAAACCAAAGCATCTTAGAGCCACATTTAATTCAGCAACAAATGTAAACTTCAAGGAGAAAAAAAAAAACCCTCACTGTTGTATAGTTTGGCATCACTCCAGGTCACTTAAAAATAACCATTTCTAAAAAGGTGGAAATACAGTTTTATTCTTCCTTTCCCATGTTTTCTATGGCCCTCATTCCCTGCCCTACCCATGATTCCTGTGACCTTTGCAGCAAAAAAATAATTTATGTCCAGATGTGAAGGGAAAAAGTGACTAGCTTGATTGCCAAGACTTCCTGTGATTGATATAAATTTAATATCCGAGGACACTTTCCGACACCAGGGGGGGCTCTGTGATTAGTTTACCCTGGGCAGCTTCCAGGGAATCGTGCTGGATCGCAGGGACAGGCTGCTCTGCAAACACTCGGGGCTGACAGAAAGGAACTTCTCCCAGGGCTCACAGCCCCCCCTTATCTGCCAGGCTACATCTGGATTCACCCAAACCGTTCACAGAGACCTTGCACCACTGGAATCTCGTGACAAGAACATTTACAGAAACTTTTGACGTGGAAGATACTAAGCAGGAAAGTATATTTTGAAAGTTACATCCAAAAGAAGGGTACAGCAGTAAAGGGGTTGACATGGATATCACAAACTGTTACATTCTTCTGTGTCTTACATTTAAGTCCATTAAAACAGATTAACGACAACATATTCTTTTTACTCTTTATTGTACCCCTCCCAAGTGATTTTAGTATAATTTTCTTTTTTAAAAAATAAAATTGTTTTCAAAAGCCAAGAGAGGGCACTGTCACATCTCTACGGAACAAGCAACACTGTAACAGTCAGGAAAATGCTTTTAATTTTTTTGCAACTTTAAATGTTTCCATCTGCAATTTACAGCAACACTGAACAGGTAGCTCAAGTCTGAGACTAAATTCCTCTTAAGAGAATAAATGGACACTGCTAATAAAGTCAGTGGGTAATAGCTGTAAATACCTGACCATCTCCAACTTCAGCAGAAAAAAAGTCACATTTCCCCTTAAATGTTTTACATGCATTTCATTAACTATCATATGACATATACTGAAAATTAACTGTTGTACCACGTACCCTGAAATCCTACTTTGTCCATAATTTTGTCTGCATTTTTCAAATACTTTAATCAATTGTAAATAGCTTCAAATTTTTTTCTAAGTTACATTTTGAGATTTGTACATTTGAGATAAAGAGATCATGTAGGTCCAGGTGTCAAACCCTACAGTGTGTTAAAAAACGAAAAAATAAGCAAGATGGGGAGAGGACAGAGATGTGAAAGGGGAGAGCAGTATTGAACATATCTTAATTGTGTGATTTGAGGCAAGAATGATGTTTAGTTGGTATTAGGGAGAACAAGCAGGCAGCAAGAGGGGACAAGAAGTTTTGTACCTGCTCATGTAAAACTCAGATCAGTGAAGGTACAGCCAGAACATTCATCAGTATCTGCCACTTCAACCTTTACAGCTGCAATAGTCTGAAAGCACTTGAACTTTCAGGCATGAAGAAGATAAAAATCCTACGGGTCTGAGATTGTCCTCAGCACTTTTCTTGGAAACAGGGAAATGAAAGGCAGCTTGTGGATGGCCTGCATGAAAATAAAACCTTACAGACTGCAGGAACCCTTCACAGATGACACAGAACAGGCAAAGAGCAGCCCTGTCTTCCTCCTCCCCATCAGCAGATACTGAACATAACCCACAACGTGAACATAAATACACACAACCACTATAAGTGATAAACCTATCTGCAGAATACTTCTATTTGTGTTTCATTTCAACAGACTCCAACAGATATATCTGCCTCCTCTGCTCAGGCTTCTGATTTTACACAGCACATGAATCAAGCTGTAATGCTCAGAAGGACAATATTGATGGGCATGAGGTATATTCTGCTCTCAGTAACATATTAGTGCTTCATCACTGTTTGTTTTTTCCCCCCCCATAAAAGAGACACAAAATAATTACTGAAAAAGAATTTTTTTTCTACTCCAGACTAAGAAATTATTTTTAAAACTACTTTTATGCCGGCAAAGTAAAATCATTGTATTTCCACCCAAGATACTAATAAAAAATTAAATAAACACTACATCCTGAATTTAAATGTTTGTTTCAGAGTGAAGGTTTTTCATTGCTCAGGACCACGAGGTGTTCTCTACAGATTCATATGCTCTAACTGAAGTCAATTATCTGTTGGGAGATTACAATCACTTATACACAACTATAACTGTACTGCTTCTAGTAATAGCTTCCAGTTGGTAACATTGCAATTAGTTTTGTTGTGCCTTAACTAATTATCCACATCAATCATTGCTTGTTCCACACTGAAAAAAATCCCACCCTAATGCTCTCTACACCATACACTTTGAATCATAAACTCTTTAGAAACATGGATGTGGGGACACAGGACTCTGCATATAGTCAACAACATAAATGGAAGAGTATTTTCTCAGCTAATGTCTACTCTGAAATTAACCCTCAAACAACATTTCATAGCAATGATTTAAATACACTGCCAGCCAACTTGCTAAAGGAATAGACCAACAATTTTTGTTTATGTGATTTAACACTTTGGTGAGAACCCTGGATGCAGCATAATGCACTAGAAGGAGTAAATAGTTCAGTGCCCATGGTCTTCCCTAAAGATCATCACACAGATATTTCCACTTCATGCTCCCCCCAGCATCTCCTCTATCTTCCACATTTTTTCCATGGTCAGTGGTGTTCTGTTCCCTCACCACCCTGACAATATATTCAAGTGCATGAAATCACAACTCATAAAGGAAGCTTGCAGTTCATGGCCCATGGCCACATTTTGGGAGCAATGTTCTTTGGAAGAATTACTCCTAATATCATCATTAATCAGGAAAGGAATAGTGTTATACATCAGATTTTCAGATCTTCAAACATCACATAAACTCAGCATTTTGCATGAATGCTCAAATACCAGCAGTTTCTTAAACATGCAGAAACCTCTCCACAGCATGTGCACAGCTAACCTGCAAAAACAGGCACCCTGAGAAAAGGAGGTATTTATACAGTAAAGGTAATGAAAGAATAATAAATATCTATCCATCCATTCAGAATGGAACTTACTTGAAAACATATTAAGGAATCAGAAAGCCTAGCAGATCTTTGTCAATGTTCCTGCACAAATGTAGAAGCCTTGAATATGCCCTGGGGCGAGAGTCAGCACTCCATGAGAAGCAGGGTCGGGATTAGAGCTGCTGTTGGTGTGGGTGGCACCAGCACAACTCTGGGCATCAGATCCACAGAAGATTTGTGAAATGCCAGGTCAAATCTTATGACAACTAAAATAACCAGAATCCACAGAGAGGGGACATTACAACGGTTTCTTTCTAGTGATGATAAAGGTATTGGATTGGACAGGGTGAGCCTAATTAGAAACACTTCTCAAGCCTCTGGGAAGCTGCCCACTGTGCTGAGGGACTCGGCTGCAGGAACAAGAAACCTGGCTACACAGTTAAATTTTTTTCAATGTATATTTCAAACCAATTACAGTATCATGTATACATGGGACTCCTATGAGCATAATATTATGCCTTTAACTATTACTCCAAGGACACCACTGGATTATGCACCTTCTGTTTTCCTTTTTTTTAATTTTACAACTGGGAACACTAAAATACTAAAAGCTGAGATGAGAAACTTTGTACGTTTTACCACCATTAACAGTTTCCAATGAGACACCATTCTGCAAATATCTGCTTAAGGACTAAGCACAGAATAATAAAAAAATCAAGCTTTACTCACGTGTATGTATCATACATCCATATGAGCATTAATGCTATTCAAACAAACAGCAACACTAGAGTATTTTATTTTTTTTTAAAGAAAGAAATCAGTCTACTAGAGCAGGGAGGGTATGGATAAACAGAAGACAAGAGAAGCTCTGTTACTGTACAGCACAATGAAGTGTGATGCCAAAGCCTTACAAGAAGCAAGTATTTTAACCTTTTGTTATTTAATGTGCCAAAACAGACACAACATGATTTTATCTTTTGAACAACATGTTTATTCATTATCCTTTCAATAGGCCATCTCACATACTAATAGTTTATTCTCATTATTTTAGTAATTTTGTTAGCAGTTTCCTTATTTTTAGAAAGTCCTCTCCGTGTTTCCTGTGACTTTCACAGTGAATATAGGCAAAGCACACTTTAAATTTGGTCATGACAGAACAGATGTTACTGACTCTGAATCAAATCTCATCACCTCAACTGGTGACATAGCAAAGGAGACCATTAACAGTCCCTACATTCCACATGGACTAACCCCAGTAAGGAAACAATTCCACAGCTCTGTGTTGGTGCTTTTTGGATCTAAAACTGAGTGGACTGCATTATCCAACCAGAAAGGCTCATAAAAGGCCTAACATAGTTAAGAAAACATTAAGTTACAGCACAAGCAAAGTTTGTTTGAACTGAATAGAGAAGAACATATGCACATGGTTCATTTATTCACCTTTCCCATCTCCACCTAAGCATCCCACCATTTCTATGGAAAGGCACCCAGGTGACAGCTGCAGTGCTTTCTCTCAGGGACGGGCTGTTACCAGCACGGTGGCAGCTCCAGGTGAAGCTTGAAGCAAGGCAGCAGTAACTCACACCTGGAGGCTGGGCCAGCTCTGCCCCCGCAGTTCGAGCCCCGCCTTTGTCTCCCAGCAGCTGACTTTCCCAACAGCTCCCTCTCGGCTGAGAAGCCGCAGTCACCCGTAAGACACGACAGGGACCACGAGTGACTGCTCAGACAATGACGGTGCGTGTTTTAGGAGTGTTATCCAAATGCAACAGCAGCATTTTGTGCTCAGAGTTCCCAAAAACCACTAGAGGGGCTGACAACTTAAGGCAAAATGACACTAATATAATGTAGAGTTGCTTCTAGACAGTTGAGATTGTAGCTGTATTTGTTTTTTAAAAGAGTGAAGGATTGAATGCAATATGTAATGAGCCAAGTGAACATTCAACATCTGGAGAAGAGACAAGGCAGGCCCTGGCAATATTTTCACAATACAGTTATCTAGAAGACCCCCACCCACAGGCACACATGCATTTAAGATGAAGCCCTCAGAGAGGAGTGAACACCACCTCATCTCACCATTAACTCCTGTGAGTCATGCATCTGAACTATTTTTAGTATCTAGATTAACAGGTTTCTGTAAAGGAGGGGTGGAACTAGAGGGAAAACTTTCTGAGAATGCAAAGCAGCTGCTTTAAATGATCCTTTTTAAAATTGTGTGCAGAAGTTAGTTTCAACTACTGAGAACACACAGTAAATAAAAAAGCCACACAACTTCCCCGAGTACAGGATACATCTCCCCCACTCCCAGGTGTAGGAATCTTGGCATCTATTAAACTGTTAATTAGCTTCCAGAAACCCTTTTGCCAATTAAAAATATCATTTAATACTTATCCATCTGGGCATGAAATACCTTCAACAGAACATTTGAATTGGTGAGCTAAAAAAGAACTGATCCCGACCTGCACAGCGCTGCCTCCCAAACCACCAGAGGCCAGGGCACGGAGCAAGCAGCACCCATAACCAGGGGCAGCACCCATCAACTCCACTTGTTTCTGACAGCTTCCCTTCCTTCAGGCTCTGAGGGATTCCATGATCACTGGTCCAAACTTGTATTCCAAGAAACTGAAAGGATTTAATACAAAGTCTAACAGAAAAATGCATTTCAGATTAAAAAAATGCATTTTGGGATAAGATTTCACTACCCTATGACACTGTCACTTGTTATCTTAGCTCAACGTGCAGACTGGTTCACAGACAGAGGACATCATTTATCCACCTGTTATCCCAAACAATACAATGGATATTCAGGAATCTCTGCACCTAATGCTATTAACAATTATTCAGAGAAGACATTAATCACCTTCCAAATAAAGATGGTGCTGCTCTTCCCTCCAGTGAACTCATGTATTCAATCTCAGCCAGCCTATCTCCCTTACTGGGTGAAGACTAACCAAAAAACATGTAACAAACTTAATGCATTTTCATTTTGCTCCTGTCAGTAATGTCGCTTTTGTTATAAAACATGCAGCTTAGATTTAGAGCCTTACAGATAAAACATATGGATAACAATTAGGAAGCCAGCAGTCCACATTCAACAAAGAAACAGATGGGGACCCATCTGCCAAAATGTCTGGTGAAATACCTCAGGTTTCAGAGAGGTAACAGCACAACATCAGTGATACTTGACCATTTGAAGTTCTTTATTTTTCAGCCACTCCTCAGAACCATTACAAATATGACACCAGTCAGTTTAGTCCATGAATGCCAGGTATTATTCCAGACCTTCTATGCAAGGAGCAGTCATACTCCTTCTGACCAATGATACAATCTTCATTATGTACAGTAGGATTTGAAATACATTTTCAGCTTTTCAAGTTCAGTTTCATAATTTATGTGGCAGATGTGCAAGGCAAACTGCACAGAAAGAGATAAGCCAAGAAAAACATCCTGATGGCCACAAATGAATTACAACTTGTGGGAGGAAGGAACTATAGAGCTATTTCCTGTGCCTTACAACTTCTAATCACAAAAGACTACCAAGTAAACAAAATAGCCCCAAAACCACCACACACACTGTCAAAAAGAACAGTGACTTCAAAAATTAAATTGCAGCTTGTTAGAGATCTCAGAGCTCTCACTTACAGAAACCACCTTACTCAAGTCTTCCCTTTCAAAGTTTTCCCCTCTCAGAAGTTCCCAAGTGCAGGATGCTATATCCTAAATGGTTTTGTAATCTCTTGCTACAGCTAAATTATTTTTTGCAGATGTTGGGAAGATGGCAGTTTTGTATTTGTGCAAGGAACAAACACTTCCTCCCTCCCTTGATTTAAGACTGATTTCACCTCTCCTACTGCAGATTCCCTGCAGTATGTCAGTGTTAATACTTTCATACTCTTATATAACACAATCCCTTGTGGTTTACCAACAGATACATGGCTGCTTTATGTATCTTAATATGTTGTAGCAAATAACTGCTCAAACTCATCAAGAATTTTGCCATGATAATAGCAAATAACTGCTCAAACTCATCAAGAATTTTGCCATGATGATAATACTGATTGTGGGTTTGTGCCCATACTAAGTGTACCTTCATTTAAAGTTCAGACCCATTTCTTTATTTCCCCATTTTTAATGGGAAATTTTCATTCTAAACACCCACCCTCACATTCTTCAGTTACCATCCCCTAACTTCACCCATTATAGACCACCTTCCCTTCAAATGCCTATTTCTGCAGTTCCATTTTTAAAGGCTTAATAGTGTTGTCATTTTATTATACTTAATTCAAAAAGCATTCTTTAAAAGGCAACTTACAAAAATAAATGCTATGCTCCAGCAAGTAGAATGAATCAAAATATTTCCTTTTAATTTACATAGTAAGATAATACATAATAGTATTATGTATGACATATAGAAGAAATACATATATATATATATATATACACACACACACATACATATATATAGAAGAAATACATTATATATATACAAGAAATACATAATAGTATTTCCACTGCTTTTCAGTATTAGTTTTTAGGTCACATTTTTAGTTGAAATTAGAGGACAATTACACCTAAAGCATTCTTGTGACAAATCCAATTAAACTTAAGCATGAAAATCAATTTCACAAACAAGTGGAAAAAAAGCTGCCGTTGAGGTCACACTTGACACTTTGGTGGGACAGTGACACACTAAACAGTAACTCTGGTTTTGGTTCAGACAGAAAAATGATGCTGCTATTGCCCTGTGCAGGTTTGCAGTCTCCTTGCCTCTTGTGAGCTTCCATCTGGCACATCAGACTGGAGTCAGTGCTTTGCAGCTCCTGTTCCTGTGGATTTCATCTCTTTCAAAGTTCAACACGCTATGGTCACACAACAGCAGCTGTATAGTCCAAAAAGAAGTGGACACATGAAATTTGTGTAACCTTCTGTAACTGCAGAACTAAAGAGACTTCCAGATGCATGCTGTGACTCAATTTCCTATTGCTCAATCCTCACACTTATTTTGCCACTCTGCTCCTTACACTTCAGGTTTTCTTCTGTAACAAGCTGTAGCAATTTCAACTTTTTTTTCAGACTTAACTACACCTCCTTATAGAATTCAGATTGCACTTCAACCTCCAAGAGTCAGCAAATGCCATCACGAATTTTCCACCACATTATTTATCTTTAATTCTTCCTTATTTGTGATCCAGTCAGGTCACAAGACTCCTACTGGAAACAAAGGTTTAATCAAGTAGGACAAAGTGTAAGTGAAATCTAATAAAAAAACTACATTCTGTAGAATGCTTTTTATATAAATAAAATACCAGCACAAAAATGTCAATCCCAATAAACCCTGGTAGACAATTACAATGTAAAACTAAAATTTAAATACATTATTTTGGGGCAAGAGAGACTGAAGCACTTCTCACCATAGCTTACACACTCCAATCAACTGTGGTTCTTTGGGCTTTGTAGCATTCATATAACTTTGAGTGTAACTTTCCCTGAAGATAAAAAGCTGGTTTCAGATGTTCATAAGGCGTGGCTTAAGTCCTCCTCCAAATTAGTATAGAGTGCTACTTCCTTCCTTGTATGCACACAGAATTGAGAGACCACATTCAAGCTCAAGTATTTTAAGAAATCTTCAACAGATAAAGAGACTCACAAGTACTCCCAGTCACTGAGTTTTCAGGATTAGGACACAATATTTTAATGCTGAGAGAAAAATATTTACAAGAAGGATAAGGTGCTACCTTCTTTCAAAACAACAAGCAAAAGGGGTAGAAGTTTTCAGAGGACAAGGAAGTTGTAGCTACGCTCAGCATGAGGCACCAGTGAGCTTTGAAGTTGTGCAACTCCAACTCACTTGTGCACCTCAGGCTTCCTATTTCTGACCACAAAAAATTTTGAGTGACCTTGAATGGAGACAGAAGATAGGGAGGAAAAAGAAAGAAACCAAAACACCAACTTCACAGTAAAAATAATACTAACAGTGGGTATGACACTCCACACCCTCCCAAATGTTCTGTGGTTATCTCTGTACACAGGAAGTACCTCAAGTTTCAAAATTTCAGAGGATGTGGCATTAGTGCTTTAAGATGATCCCCAAAGGCACCACTGCTTTGGTAAGCCCCACTCACCCTCTAAAGCTCCCGCAATTCTATGCTCTTTGTAAGCATTCACTCACTACTCATGTGAAATGTGTTGACCAAAAAACTTCATACCAGAGTTTTCTGACACTGTGAAGAGCTTGTAACAGTTCTAAGCTCACACTAATGCACCAACTGGCCAAGGAAACCTCCTGATGCCATACATGCTTGAAGTGTACTAGCTGAATAGTTACAGGTAAGAGACTTTGCCTGGAGAAGCAGGAACATTGCACAGGAGTCAGTGCACCTGTGAACAGCACAGATCCATTCGGTGCAACTAACCACAATGAATTCTAAATAATTCAAACTTTCCCTACTCAAAGAACTCTTTCAGTAATTTGTCAGTTGACTGAGTCTTTGGTGAGGACGGAAGAATGAACATGCAGTTATATGGAGTTTAATATTGCCAAAAACCAACCCCCCAACATTAATGGGCTATGCTTAATGATCCTTGTAGTTTCAGGTATCCCTTCGTTGCAAGTTGAGTACCATTAAAACATTGCCCTAATTCCAGATTTATTACAAATTAAGCATTACTCTAAACACATGCTTGCTGTTCCACCAGGGAGGGCTGATCAAAGTTTAAACAATGCAGACACTGAGGCTTTTAACACACAAACTGATCATTCTCTGCTGTCATATCACCACTTTGGCACCATGACATCCCAAGCACCCCTCTACACTGCAACATCAATGACCTTCTGTGATCATTTTTGAGGGGTACACCTGAGTCCAGGTAACTCCTCTAAGCCAGCAGTAAGCACCTGTTACAAGCTCTTCTCTGATCAGATTCAGGGGCTAAGTACAGTAACATGAACAGATCAGGCTGGAGTCCCACTCTGGCAGTGCTACCCTTGCTACCACCAGAGATCCCATTCCCACCAGCTCCTCTCCCCAGCCCTTCAGGCAGCCAGACAACAGCATCCCAACTGCAGATAAATCACACACACTGAACACACCAGACCTCCTACAACATGAGCTGCTCTCTGTCCCCAGCACCCAGACTGCTTGTGAAGGGCTTGCAGCTTCCTCCTGCCTTTAACTACACAGCCATGACTGCACAGCTCCCCACTCCACCTGTGTGGGGAACAGAGTATTACCAGCACATTACTTAGGAAAACCTGGGACATGTATTTCATCAACACAAGCATGGTCTAAGTAGCAGGTGAAGCAACTAAACCAGAAAACCTTCAACTGCACTTTTAATATGGCCTTGTGCCCTGGAAAATGTCCTAAGGCTGAGGCAGAACTGCACTTCTGAGCAGGAAAAAGGAAGAGGGAACAGCTTATACAAAAGAATCAAATTGCAGGTTCATGAGCAGTTGTTTTCCTTCATTTATGCAAATGTCCTGCAGTGGAATTGCTAAGCAGGAGGTATGCAGGAGGAGTGAGATCACTACCTTTATCCTGGCTATTATAAAGTGAAGTGCATTATCATTTACTAAGCTTATTTCTAAGCTTACAAGAATTAATTCTACAGTTGCTATTGTTTACAAAAAACCCCAAAATGCACCACCTCAACATCAGATTTCAGACCTTTAATTTCTGGAGAATAATAAAAATAAAACCAGAAAATGAATACCGATGTCACTACAGAGAAGCTGATCAGCTTCTCCTCTCAAAATCGGTTCCTTTCAGTCTGCTTGTTTGCTATTTGAAGCTGAAAGCAAGATTATTCCATCATTCCATGAAGAGCTACAATAGCTGCTACACCCAATAGCTCTAATGCACCTGCAGAATTTCCTTTCATATCCAATACTGAAATCCAATCCAGAAGAGCATTACATGTCAGACAATATAAGGAAGATGTTGTCTTTATGTAAGATTACATGAAATGTGTCTGGATGCAAGAAACTTATTTCTTGACTCCACTGCACACAGAGGAGAACACACAATCAAGGTCCTTCAAACTTCTGTTTCAGTGTCTCCAAAACTATCCTCTCCCTCTTCCCAAGAAGGAAGCTATCTGAAACACTAAACCTTTCCCTGAATCCCAACCTTGCTAACAAGAAATTTAACATTTTATAACTAAATTGCAATTAAGACTTTGCAGTCTCACAGCAAGTACTTTGTACACCTTTAGCATAAGCAGGACTGTGCAAGGGGAAACCTTCTCAGCATCATAATCTGACAATGTCAAAAGATGCCCATTATATTATGGAAAGAGTAAAGGCAAGTATGCAGTGATAATTCTGCAGAATAAGGGGGGAGCATCCAAGATTTTACAGGTAGAGACAAAATACAGTCCTCTTCCTGAACTTGCTCTGCCCTCAGGCCTTTATTCCTGAACTGCCAGTTCCTAAAAATGGCACAATTATTTAGTTTTCCAACAGTAAATTAAAAAAAAAAAAACACAAAGAAAAAAAGAGAATACTTTCCTACTTCAGATCCTTCATCTGTTAATAAACCTGAATTACCACATTTCTTCTCTGCTACAAGTTTATCTAAGAATAAAAAGTAATCACCATAATCCTAAATAGACTAAACTTGCTTAATACCAATTGTCTTTAGTCATTCTATCTCCCATGAAGGTAGGTTACAAGCTAGCAGTCCTTCTGCAGTATTAAGCAGCTGGACACACAAATTTTGGTTAACAGTTAATGACAAAGTGTCCTTCCAGAGCTATTCACAGCTGAGTATCCAAAAATGGGCAAGCAGTAAGAACACACCATTTGAAGTAAGTATTGCAACAGCAACACCATATTAATGTTATTTCATTAGAAGTTGTAGGTTGGTATCTCACATTAAATAAAAAGTGTAGCTTGGCAAACAAAAACCCTACAAGTTCACAAACATGCACTTTGATGGAAAGCAAGTGTTCTTTTGTGAAATGAGTCTGGTCAATTATGGACAAATTAACTTCCACATTTCCAAGCCATGTTTATTTGTGGAGGATAATGATGTTTTCTCTCCTTTCATAGGTATCCCTTTGTTAAACTGGTTCCTCCAGGAGATCAAGTAACTCATGTCCTAAAAAGGTAACAGGAGCTGTTCCATTTCCCTCAGAGACCCAGTTTCTGGTTCCTGTCCACACAGAGCTGGTAATTTCAAATGACACCGTGTATTTGCAACAAACAAATTTCACAATGGCTCAACATAGGCACTATTTATTTATTTACTCACTAACGGTAAGATTACTGGATTTTTCTGAGCAGCTACAGGAGTTACAGTTACTGTGTAATTAACAAAAAACCAACACTGGCAGTCTAAAGGCTGGGACTCTGCACTTGCCAATTAGGAGTCTATTAGCACTGCATTTTCAAGCTGTCTCAAGAAATGCAATCATCTGTTTGGTAGCAAGGAGAGCTAGAACACTGTGATAGAAGTTAACTCATTTAGACAATAAATACCTCGAACAGAGTTTCCCCCCCACACTTCACATGATCATATAGAGAAACAGTTTAAATAATTAAGTAATTGTCAAAACAAGGAATAATTAGAAGTGACAGCAATCTTTAAGATATCAGCTCTATTTGTAGATGTAAGTTACCAACACTAATTTATTTTTCAGAAGATGCATTCACCTACTGCAACTTCAGAAAAATTGTCTAAGGTTATCAAAAGCCTTCTTCTCTTCACATCCCAAATGGTCTTAGAGAACCTTTCAACTGAGTAGCCTTGTAGGATGCAAAACATAAAACACACACCTACAAAAAATCACACAGGGAACATTTTATTTACTAAGTATAAAGTGATGTCTTGAGAGGAAACACTGAGCACAGTCTGTACCCTACATTAGGATGATTCTAAACAGCTTGACAGGATGGGGGGAGTAACCACCAAGAAACACATTTACTGCTCTGACTCAGAATGGAGTAGAGAAAAAAACCCTCCTTAACTAACTCCCAAGAGGTCTCATTATTATTACAACAGATTAAAAAAATGCAGGCCAGTCTCACTAAATAAGTTGAATATACACTAATATTTCTAATTGTATTCCAAATGAACCAGTTAATATCTATTAAGCATGCAGTCAATATTTAACTGGTCAGGATAGAACACACCCTTTGGATGAGGGGAGGAAAAAGTACAACTTTGAGGTGGTTTCCTTATAACCCATAAATAGACCCTGACAATATTGGTGTCATTGTAGTTTCATTCTTAGTGGCAAACCAAACATCTCAAGAAAGATTTAATCTAATTTAAAGTAACAGTCTACAGGGAATACCCACTTCTGACATAACCCAAATATATACCACCATTTCTATTTCAATAGGCTGTAGAAATTGAATTGAAAGCTTCTCATGTGAAGATCTGTTGGATCCTGAGATCAATTTGAGCCTGAATCACTCAAAGTAGCACCACACAAGACAAAACTGTATTTCAGTTTATATCCTTTCTCAGAAGCTTGTGACCCAAGAGTGTTACCAAAATATTGATGCTTATCCTCCCCATCACAACAGTGATACAAAGGTTGGCTTGGGACCTTCAAATTGTGATATATGAGAAAGGAGAACAACCTTAAACAAATTTCAACTTGCAGCCATCAAACTACTAACAGTACAATTTTAAATAACGAAAAAATATAAAAATGTCTTATCATGGAAAAAGGCTCCCACAGCTGATCTTCCTGTCCTTTCCCCATCACCACAAACATTTCTGGTGCCATGAGAAGCTGTTTGGAAAACACATGGCCAAATCAGTCATGAACCCTAAAACCATGGGGGCTTTTTTAGCTGTTAACAGCAAGAGAGCACAGGCAAATTCTGAACCACACACCAGCAGCACAAGGAAGGCAAAGACAGGGAATGGCCAAGTATAAAAATAAGTTAGTTCTCTGTTAGTAGAAGAATAATCTTGGAGCTCTTCAACCTGCTTGTGGAGTCACATGCTAAGGGTGTACTGCACTCAACTTGTACTTTGCCCCCAGCCACTTATTCTTGCCCAAATACCATTCCTTCCTTTATGCCAGTACAAATATTTGTGTGATCATGGAATTAACTACACCAGGGAACCAATCCAGTGGAGAACTAAATTGGCAAAAACAACTGGTTAGTCAGAGATTCTCTCATCAAGCAGAAAGTCTGCAAGTGCCAGCAAAAAGGAGAGAAGTGTGCAGGCTGTGGCAGACAGGAGGCTGTGAAACCTCTTTCCCCATCAGCCCACGCTTACACTGACTGTGAAACTACAAACTCTGATTTCATGGCTTGGGTTATGTTTTCTTATGGTGAAAGTGCTGACTGTGTTTGAGATTTCAGGGCAACTACAAAGGGAGATTTAACCCTGTGTCCAATGTCCTCCACTTACACAAGAACTTTAGGGTCCCTCTCCTCTCCTTCCCCATCTCAACACTGCTTCCTCAAATGTGCAACACAATTGTATGGCAAATAAATTTAGAGAACTACTCTAACTCAAACCCAGATAATCTACAAAGTCCTTTTGGGAGAGAAAGAGCTTCCAATTGGGTCTGTTCCTCTTTCCAGTTCCTCACACAGCAACCTAAACACCATCATTACACAGCACACAATGCAAGAATAAGTAATGAATACTCTTCCTAACTGGTCACTCAAGAGTACTCAGAGCACCACAGCCTATACAGCTGCCTGGAAAGAAGTAAGGTACAATTTGTAACAATTTCACATGACTTACCTTAGGATATCTTAAAAATAAATGGCTACACCCCAGTTAGATCTTGTTTTGCAGAGGGGCAGAACAGACAGACCATTTCGTTCTGGAGAGTTATGCTCTTCTACACAACTGCTCTTTCTAAAGAGGCTACCAAGCATTGTTCAAGTTGTAGCTGTCTAACAGCTCTTCATTCCAAATGGAGCAGGTAAATAAAGCTCCTGCTTCAAACTGAAACACAACAGCAGCTGTCAATCCTTGTGCCTAACTGGGTCCATATTTAACCTGTGTCAATAAGATCCAGATCACAACACGGAGCTGGAAAAAGATCAACTACAAATCTGACTACTTTATTCACTTGGTACATTTGCTACTAATTCTCCTTTTTATTCTCTTGCCCTACATTAGTTTTGCCTTATAAATACAAAAAATTGAAATAAGCATTTAAACAAAGTCTGTAAATCAGCCAACTTTTAACAAAATGTTATGCTATTGTACATTATTATACCAGTTAAAAACTATTAAAGGGAACAGCTTTTCTCTAGGAGTTTCAATTTCCTGCCCCTCTTCTTTAAATACCATCTCAATTTAAGTTCAGAGCACACAGTGGTGATTTGGAAGCTGAAGTTCCTCACCAAGCACATGCCAGCAAAGTATTCAAAGCAATAGGTCAAGGCCAGTCACACTCTGTACGTTGGAGATGAGTTCAAATTGGAATTCTTGTATTATGACTTTGGACAAGCTGTACTCCCACTTCAGAATAAATCAATGAAAGATATTCCGGAAGTTCCAGAATGAAGCACACAACTCCCAATCATTACATTTTTGTGTTCTTAACCTACCATCCTGTGAAGCAATGCTTCACTCATTCTCCAGTGGCTCATGTTTGTTTTCAGAAAAAAACATCATTTTCATATAAATACAGAAATTCATTTAACACTTGAAACTAATGGAGACAAATATAAAAGAATCAGATCAGCATTTTAAGATTGTATTTTAGGACAACTGCAACATTACAGTTGCACACTGAAATAGCAAAGCCTGAGGAGAGAAAGCAGTAGTGTCCAATGCTTTGGAAGTAATTATACCTTGTACATGTAATAATTATGCAAATCAGCTAATATTCTGTAATACACTAACTGGCAACACAAGCAAGAGGAATTAGCATAGAACTGAGTTAAGCACCTTGATCCTTTTGACCACAGCTGCACACTGTGATGTAGGTAAGGCTCTTATCCTTGACCACTTTCGTGCACTCCCCAAGCAGGAGCCCAGTCCTGCTTGGCAAGGACACACAAAGCTCTGCTTTAGAGACATTTCAAGAACACAGAAGTTGTCACACATTCATCACTTACATTCCCTGAAAATACATACAGCCAACACCTGAGCTAGCCTTACACAACATAATACAGACCATTGTCAGCTACCACAGGGTGTAAAATGGCAATGACACATTTCAAAGAGCACTAACAAAAGCACCACTCGGAGTGTGCTGATGAAACTCTGTGCTTGGCCACAACTACCTCATGCCAACTCTTAATAAATCCATCAGCTTGTCATATTTGCCTGTTTGATGGATTACTCCACCAGCTGAATATTCAGACAAGAGAACACTGTACCTGTGTATGTGAGATAACAACATAATACTTTCACAGATGCTTATCTCCCATACTCAATTACATGGCCCAAAGACTAGAATCCTTTTTCTTCCTTATTAATACCAGCAACTTTCTGGAAGATTTTTAAGGGAAGGAGGAAAGCCTTAAGAAGTAACTTGCTGTTACAAGTGTTTGGCAGACACAGCAATGCCTGGCTGCAGAGCCAAATGCTACATTCAAATCCAGTCCTCCTTTGTATTGCCAAGACTTTCTTCTCTCTCTCAGCTCTCTGGTAACCAGACAGAGGACAAACCCTTCCAGGGCTGAAGATAATCATCATCATCTTGCTTGTAATAATACCACAAAATGCTGTTCTTAAAGCAGTTATCAGCAGGACACCTCTTTAGCAGCAACAGGAGAATAACTCGTGCAGTGAGGGTTAACTAACTGTCCCTTACATAAAACTGTGGACGTGTTCACTGCCCTGAAGATCTTGCTTATGCAAACCAAAATAAATCTTAAATATAGAGAAAACTAAATGATCCTGGGACTGAAGCAAAGGAGTTTACACAGGAGATTCAGATAGCAATGGACAAATGTTAGACAGTCATTTACCCTTCTGCTGGATGTATTATATGATGGATCATTTACAATAATACCTGCTATTACTGAATGAGCAAACAGCATTTCATTAAAGAGTTCAATAGTCTGGGTGGACAAATCCATGAACCACAAGAAAATCACCTGCAAATAAGAACAATTACAGGCACATTAAAGAGAGAAAGCAGTTAGGCTGGAGGATTGAAAACCCCCAGCTAAGGATACATGGGATCCTGCCTATTTCTGGGAAAATATGAGCATTCTACAGGCAGAGAGCAACCAAAAGCCAGCTGTAAGGTCTGTAATTGTAGGGTCAATGACTGGGGTGCATTTATCACATTAGTATCCTGCAGACATAGCATGAGGTAGCAGACAGCTAGACTGGAAGTCAACTAATGCAGATTTTTAACTGTTACCAGCACAATGTGACTTGGTTTACTTGACAGAATTATCTTACTAGCTTCCCTCATCTGTGACCTGGGAGTGAAGTGCAGGGTCTCATTACATGCTTTAGGCTACACCAGCGAGAAATTGCAATGACAATAAAAGCAGTAATTTGCTCTATTTTACCAATAATTTACTCTCCTCTTTACAGATTGTACAACTAGAAGCACTAAAGAAAACATGCTGTTTATCAACAACAACTTCTCCCCTGCCTAGTTCTACTGAAGCTCATGACAACAGCTCCTTTAATCCTTCCTTTTCCCCAAACACTAAAAATCCTTTCTCTTTGCATAGATGTAGCATCAGAATAAATAATAGAGGACCCAACTGCCTACCTCTGAAATACATCTTAGAGGTATTATAATGCTTCCCTATTACAATCAATTCTAAACAAGACAATTTGCTCTCCATTTAAAAAGAAATTAAACTATTACATACTGGGGCAATTCATCAAGCTTGTGAAGTGTATGGAAACAGCTCTGCAACACTTCACCTCCCACTCTACAACACAAGGGAGTGCAAACACATTCCTGCTGGCCCACTAGAAAGGTGTGGCTAAGAGCAGTACTAGCAAAGCAGGGCTCAGTTAGGTGGACAAAACTGAACTAGAAGGAGCATGGAACAAAACAGGACAATGGCAACTGTCCTATTCCTATTACTAGCAAGAAATTGACAGGCTCTCTCCTTTAATTTTTAAGTACAAGTAAGTGACAACTACCTCACCTGAACTAATGCAAATGAACATCTGGATAATACTGTCCTAACTACATTCAGATCTGTCACCTTCATCTCTTTTTTCATGAGATTGTTTCTTATCCTTTGATATGTGGAAAGGTGCTTAAAAGGAGCTCTCACATTAAGGTCATGCATGCAGAAGATCACAAAAGCTAAGAGTGGCAATGGAATTTTAAAGGAAGTGGCTGTGAAGTCCCACCACACTGTTACATAGGCGGCAATCTGATCTCAATGGGTCCAAAGGTTTTCCAGCCTGGTGCTGCATGTCTGGACAGAAACCAGGCAGCAAAAAAGTTAACATCACATCTTATATTAAGAGAGAAGTTATTGCAATGAGGAGTCCAGCTGGCCTTGCTACCTATATACACACAAACACTGTGTTCTGCTTTGAGCTGAACCCCCTCGTGCAGATGAACAACATGCAGGAACCTTTCAGTAAAATAAGAATCAGCAGTTTCTGCTTCAAGAAGAGGAAATTGAACAGAACTGAAGAGAGATGACGGCCTGGCTTTTGAACTTGGCCACCAGGCCAAGCTGATACCTTCAAGTTTCTGACCAGTTACAATCTGTTTTAACAGGGCTTCCTAATATTCCTTGGTGTTTTTTTAAAGCCATGGGGTTTTCTTTGTAGAACTCTCCTAGAAATCTCACAGGGAACACAAAGCACAACATGTACTTGTCCAGTAAGACTTAAAAGTGAAGTTACCAAGTTGCATAACACACTGTATTTCCACAACCAGGACTCCTGAGCTCACTCTGTGACTACAAGAGCTTTTGCCAGTTCTGCTATCATGCAGTGAGAAGAAACTTGGGTTAAGGCCTCTGGTGATTTGATTATCAAAGTACTGATGCACCTATACCAATAAAAATATGACTTTTCTTGTGTAAGCTGCTGTTACACAGTACCAGGCAGCCTGCAGCTCCTTAGCCTCCTGCAGCTCACAAGCAGTAAATGCAACACTTGGCCTCAAGTTTCAGCACATCTGCAGCAGTGTTTCAGAGCAGGCAGGGGGTAACCTGAACCCTCTGCCATGGGTGCCACAATACCTGGGACTGCTCTCACCAGAGCACGCAGGACAAAGCTGCAGATCCCATGCTGCAGCAGAGCAGTGGGAGAGGGACACCAGACTCCTTCCCACCTGCCAAATGTTCCTGCAGCTCACACTCCCACCAGCACTCGAGTGTGTGACATGTGCCTCTGGGCTCAGTCACAGGAGCTGGCCACCTCCTGCCTGGAACGCTGAGGGAACACAGCTCCACTGCAGCCCTCACCTAAGCCTCTGACACACGAAAACTGAACAAGAAATCTCTGCCATTGCCTCAGGAGTGACTCAGAACTGCCACCTGACTCACCAACTTTGCACCAAGCACCACTCTGGCCCTGAGCCATCAGAAACCTCTGCCAGTTAAACAGTTCACTGTCCTGGAGCCAACAAGCTGAGCACAGAGGGCTGCATTTATTTTCCAACTGTTTAGTTTACTTTCCAAATTCAGTTTTGAATTACTGAGGAAAAAGAACCCATACAAGTGAACACAAAAGTGAAAACCTGCCTTCTTAAGTTAATTTATTCACACAATAGTATGAAATAGAATTTACTCCAGAAGAAATAACAGTATGTAGACCTGCACCTTCTAAACTATAAACTAACCAGAAATTCAAGAGAAATTCAATATAATTTCACACACTTGAAGAACTCTTGAACACACTGAGAAACTGGAGAAACTGAAAACCCATTAAGAAACTGGAGGGTGGAAGAATTTTGACAATTATTTTGCAATTGCAAGAATAAACCTTACGACAGGGAGATTTTACTAGGTACAGACAGGTTTTATTAATTATTTGATTTAAACTGCAACCTTATTTACAATACCCAGCCAGAAACAAGGTAATACTGTTCAGTCAAACTTAATCAAGGTACTTAATATTTAAGGGAGGGAGTTGCATTGGCATTGAAAAGCAGTGAAGTTAACAAAGGGCAGAACAAGACACAGAACAAAAGGATTCCACCACATCCTAGAACAGTGAATCTGATACTCTACCACAAAGTCCTCCTCCCAAACTTCAAATACAACAGGACTACCACTCAGTATCTAAAATAACTGTCTCATGCACAACTGGATGCAGACCCAGACTGTGGAGTTACTAGAAAATGCTACCATAAAAATAAGAGGTGATTGTGAAGAGAATTACAAAGCAGAATTAACCAGATGAACTTCATTGCCCAATTCCAACCACACCAAAGAAATACAGAGACCAAATACAAATTCGAATTTCTCATATGTATTTTGCAGTTGCTAACTTGTTTTTTGGTTCTAAGACTTTGATGTTACCATTTTTACCTGGAATTTTAGCATTTAAAATAACCCACAGCTATTTATGATCACTTATAGAACCGTCACACACCAAAGTATCTGAGAATTGTGTAAGAAAAGCCCTTCATGTTGAAATAGCTGACCTAACCAAGCTCTCAGCCACTGAGGCACAAATAAGGATAAAAAAATAAACTGCAGAAGAGTAAATTGAAACTCTAAGATAAGTATCAGCTGAAAATGGAACCAAGATGCAGAGCTCAAAACCACTATCAAAGCTATCAAGGTTGGAACTAAGAAAATTTCAAGCTATTTGCACATTTTCAAAATTCTCATATAATCATATTCCCTTTTTAAGGAAAGAAGGGCAGTTTTTGTTAAAGTACAATATGCAGCTGCCACAGCATCAGCTGTTATTTATGAGGCAGATTATATCATTTAGCTTCCTCTGCAGAGAATTTTCTAAGTCATGGCCTTAAGACAGAAGACATTATGACAAATCTGCACCACACACAATGGGACTATTGATCCTGATGTCTGTAAATACTATTTACTCTGCAGGCTCCACCTTCCTTCTGCCCCTCCTCCCCCTTTTTTTTTTTAATAAACAATCTGCTTTATTTGGATAATGTTATTCCCAGAAACCTGAAGTTTATTTTAAAAACCCCATTTTTTATTATTGGAAATGTTCACTACTTGCACCTGTTCTGGAAATAGAATGTCTTTTTCAATTCAGATTTTGATGACTTAATAACTTATATCCTTAGAGGTAAACATTTTAAAAACAGTGACAATATTATAATGCTACAGTGTTCATTAAATCCTACAGACAAAAAAGTATACAAGTAAAACTTAGGAAAAACTTTATTTCCCTGAAAGGTCCTGGAACTCAAGTCAGGGTTGTACTCCTAAATACATTCATCTGTCACATTATTAAAACTACTTTACCCAAGGCTGACCTTGTATACAAGAAGCTGTAAAAAGTAAATCACTTCCTCAGGACAAGACTTAATCACAGTGGTTTTTAAATGTCATCCAAATCTTGGCCTAGAAAAGTCTCAGTCTAGTACAAAGCACCTTGAGCGAAACAGTTGATTATCAGGAATAAACTGACACTTCAGTTTGGCATCTTTAAGCCCATGTATCACACAGGCCCTTTTAAAAACTGTTTGGAGAAACAAAAATTAAAAAGCAAGTTTAAAACAGAATCTCAGATTTGAAAGACTTTTGACTTGTAAGGGCAGGTACAACTGTTTGTCATTAAGAACATCTGGTACATACAAATTTACAGACTTTTAGCCAGTTATTCCTCTTAGCATTCCACAACTCACAGAACACAGAATGGTTTGGATTGGAAAGTAACTTTGGGGAGCACCTAGGCCAACCCCCTGCCATGAGCAGGGACATCTTCAACTCACAGAATTACTGGGGTTGGAAGGGAGCTCTGGAGATCATCCAGTCCAACCCCCTGCTAAAGCAGGTTGCACAGGATCACATCCAGCCAGGCTTGGAATATCTCCAGAGAAGGAGACTCCACAACCTCTCTGGACAGGTTGTTCCAGCGCTCTGTCACCCTGAGAGTAAAGAAGCTTTTCCTCATCTTCACACAGAACTTCTGTGTTTTGGTTTGTGCCCACTGCCCCTTGTCCTGTCACCAGGCACCACTGAAAAGAGTGATGGAGAAGTGCTCCAAGCTTTCCCCTATAGACTTATTATTTGAGGAGGCAAAAAAACCTTTGCTAAGTTCTCCACAGTATCAAATTTTTCTCATGCCAAAAATGAAGGAGTGGCTGACACACACAATAATAACGTCACACTCTCCATCTGCAACACAATGACCAAGTCCACAGACAAGTATTCAGCGGGAGGAGGCTCTATTCAAGGAAACAAACTTGTAAATATCTGAGCTATTTAAATGTGTAAGGCATCTTAGGGCATCTCAGTTCTCTACCATTCTGAACGGCCCGGGGTTGTGAGTCAATGACAACTGCAGGCAAACCTGTCCTTAGGAAGGAGGGAAACACTTTAAAGAGCATGTGGTGACTTGGGAAGCTCTCTGAAAACGTGCAGGTGATTCTTTACCCCCCTCCTGCTTTGAGAGACTTGTCTGTTCCCCCTCAGGGGCCTAATGGCCACGTTGGGAGCCAATCCAGCAGAGACAGATGCCAAGGGCTCGTTCACCAAACCGGGCACACACAGCCCGGGACCCTGGCACAGGAGGGGACACCCAAAGCTGAAGCGCTCATCGCCAAGAGCTGGAAGGGCCCAGATGCGCCCGAGAGGGGCGGGAAAGCAGCCAGCCATAATGGAAAGGCCACAGACTACCTGAAAAGCAACCCCTGCCTGCCTGCAGCCCCGGAGGGACCACAAAGCCACGCCGGGAGGACGCTCAGGGGAGACCCCGGGCAGTCACTGGGGGCCAGGGACGGAAGCAGGGAGAGACAACGGGGCCGGGGTCAGCCGGGCACAGAGGGGGTGTGAGGCCGCCACCTCAGCAGGGGAGGGGCCGCGGCCATGTTGGGGGGGGGCGGGGGGAGCGCGGGCCCGGCTGAGGGGCCACAGCCAAGCCGC
>VXAX01005536.1:342588-405955 GCA_013399835.1 Leptocoma aspasia
CGCCCCGCCGTACTCACGCCTTGTCCACCAGCTCCCGCACTTTCCACATGTTCAACATGGAGCCGACCGCCCGGAGACCCGCCCGGCCCCGCTCCCTCCGCCGCCGGCCCCAGGAGGCCCCGCTCGCCGCTCTCCGGCCGCCGCCGCCTCCGCCGCCGAGCAAGGGACGCGGCGCCGCTCCCGGAAATGAAGAGTCGGGCGTCCGCGCGGGCTGCTGGGAGATGGAGTCCCGGGGAGGGGGGGCCGGGCGCGGAGCCTGCGGGGCGCCGCGAGGGCTGCCGGGAGCGGTAGTTCGCGGCTGTGCGCGCGGGGCCTGCCGGGAGCGGGCGTGAGGGGCGGGAGGCGGGCGGGGCCGGGCTAACATGGATGGCGGCGGGATCGGGCTCTGCCGGCCGTGCCCTCGGGGATTCAGGGGGCACCCGGGGGTTGTGTCTGCCTGGGGGGCACGGACAGCCCGGCTCAAACCCGCCCTCAAACCTCCCTCACACCCCTTCAACATGCAGCCTGCATCCGCAGCCCTGCGAGGCACAGGATGGAAAGAGGCTGTGAAATAGTTGGTTAAAGTCAAAACACTGGCGTAAAAACCCGTGTGGGACCAGAATTGGTTTTACACCCGGCTTTTAGCGCGAGGACCTCGTTTAAGAGCAGCATTCTGTCCGTATGGCCGTCCTTATGCTGATCGGGGTGTACGGTCTGGAGCGGATTGCCACTGGAATTTCCAAATCCCCAGGAGCCAGATTTCGGAAAGAAATGGCTGGAAAAGCAGATGGGAGGCTGCAGCATGTGGGCTGCCCACCGAGGCACAGGCAGGAACCTTGTCTGCACTTCTCGAGAAAGACCGAGTTCATTAACAAAACCCAGGGAACAATCACCCACATAAAAGCTGCCTCAGGAGAATATTGGCTGTTTTAACACACTTGCCAACAGGCAAGACCATCTTAAAATATTGTCCATGCAAATATTGAGCAGGAATCACAGTTACAGTGAAAACAGTGAAGTCGTCAAAGTGAATTTACCATCAAGATTGTCAGACAGTTTCATTACATACATTTATTTTCTTACAAATTATATTTAATGTGAGTTTTAAATTACCCAGTTTCATTATTGATGCATGTTTTTTGTTTGTGTGCTTGTGTCATAAATAAATATATTTTACCAAAAGACAATATACATCTGCAAACTTTTATCCAAAGACAAATGCAAAATATTTTCGTTTTAGTTATTCCATCAGAACCAGCAAAACAAGGCACGAAAAAGACCAGTTACAACTGCACTTGCTGCTCTAATAAGTCACTTCTTCTAAAAGTTAGTGGTTCTCTGAACTTTTCAGGAAAGCTAAACAGCTGAACTCCTGCCCGTTTTCTGGCATCCCACTGCATCTTTTCATAAGACACTTTCATGGCTTCTGTCTCCTGAACATGTCCATGAAATCTGTTTGAATATAAGAACTTCCTGAACGATAATCAAATCCAGCATCCTCTTCCTAACAGCAGTATTAGAGGTTCATTAATGTAAAGGATGTGGATGGATCAGTCCTCTAGTACATCTTTCAAATTTTCGTTTTTCTGTGCCTTAAGGACTCAGTTCTGGAGCATTCATGCTAAACGTTTCCCTTTAGGAGCACTGGATGGACTTTTGTTTTATGGATTTAACTGATTGCTTTTTGAGCCTTTTTAGATGAACCTACACTACACCTCGTGCACTGAATTCAGTGTTCTGTTCCGTGACAAAATGGTTCCTTTTGTGTGTTTTAAATTGTCTCCTTCACAGCATTACCAGTTCAAGTAGTGTGAGAACTAGTACATAACAATTCCCTAGCACTCTTTTCCTCGTCAGTTGCAAATTTAGAAACCTGTAGATTTCTTACTACACTGTTTATTACTGCCTAAGACTTGCAGTATACTTTATTTCTGCAGGAGGCTATGACCAGCTTAGAGATGTTTTATGGCTTTTTTTTCTCAGTTCCCTTCATAAGAGTTCTTAACAGAGTTTTCATTTTTGAATGCTACTGAACCCTGAGATGATATTTTCATCTGCAGCACAATACCTGTGGTGACTCTGGTTGGTGTGGAACTGAACTCAGCACCAGTTTTTGCTGCCCCCACAAATGTGAGGCACGTGGCCATTGAGGACTGGGAGGAGGGAAATGCTTAATTTAATACTGTAACACCTGGCAAAACGAGCTGGGTGGGGACTCTTGCTGTTTAATATCAGCCTTTTAGTTTTTTCTGTGAGTACCCTGACATTTGTCTTCAGGAGCAGATGATGTTTATAGCCTCTGTTTAATGAAGACATAACAGAAAGTATAATAATTGGAGCTTGCAGAATCACACCTTTTGTGATTGGCTGGAAATGTTGTTATTTTTAAATGTGGCTTCAGTCCACATTGGATCAAGATCAGATTTCTAAATACAGTTCTGATGAACTGCAAATTCCCCAGATTCTGCTGTGGTGCAATGAAATTGATGTTCTTGTTAGAGCCTGGTTTCCTTGAGCAGCTGCAGAGTTCTGAGTGCTGGGGCAGAGCTGCCAACTCATGGGGGGCTGCCAGAGGCAGATTCCAGGGTCCAGACTCAGCCACACCTCAAAATGCACATATCCCCAAAATCAAATGCACCCATTCCTCACTGTTTTCCCATCAGGGGTAACATTTGAATTGAAACAGTTAAGGGTCAATAAGCAATTGGATTTGGCTGATTTGTTTGTTTTGTAGAAATTATTGTTTCCTCGTGAAAAAAAATTTACAACTCACTGTAATCTCACACTTCAGGGAAAAAAAAGAGAATGGTAAAGAGTATTTGAGGTGCAGGCATAGGAGAATAACAATATATGCAGAAGAAAGAAAGGCTGAAGCAGGGATTTAAAAGATGAAGGTATCTTCTGAGCATTGCTTGCTGTGTCTCGATGCAGTATTGGGGCAAGGAGAGATGACTGGCATTTATTGTCAATTTTAAGGTATAGTAAAAAGCAGGTCTTTATGTGACATTGAATGCAACATGACTGACAGTAATTTTGCCATCCCCATTCTGTCAGCTGCTGATAAAGTGCATGAGCATATGTATAATTTCTGAATGATGTGAAGACAGTTTCTGGTTCATAAGTAATTCCTTTAAAAAAAAAGAACTAATCGGTGAAGGGAGAGGGTAATGCAGTTTCAAAGCAATGCAATATTCAGCATAACAGGTAGTACTTGTAACATATATCATGTAGAGGAACTGTACTTTATTATAATTTGAGCCATCAATTACAGGAGAAGCAGTTAGAGAAATTGAACTAATTTGAGCACTGCAATAGAGTTTGCACCTGGCTATTCCAGAAGTTAATATGGGCCATTTGGTGCACAAAAAGTCCTGCACATTCCAAATGCCTGGAGAGCAATATTGTTGTTAATATCAACCATATTAATGCACAGTAGAGACATGTCCAAGTCAGTGATTAATTTACAATTAAAATTCAAGGGGAGAAAAGACTAATGTCAAGGAAAATCACATTGTGGCAGCATAGGGAGGCTATGGCACAGACTGAAAAAAACTTTTCATTTAAAGCAGTATTTGTTTCCATGATTTCATAAAGCTTCACTTTTTACCCACTTACACAGCTGAAATCTGAATTCCATAAAGTTTGTTTGTTCTAAGAATTAGTCAGTAGGGCAGAAGCAACACTGGGATGATGTTTCTCGTTTGTAGGCTGGTTACCATCCAGGCTTTTTTGAAAAACTGCAGCTTCTCTGAGTCCAAATGTCTTTCTGTAACACATCCCAGTAGCACAAACATCATATTCCAGCCAGAGGGTCCCTAGGTGGCCTGTTTCAGAACCTGTCTTCCTGCTCTGCCACAGAATGGTTTTGCCTCTGGCAAAATCCTCCAGTCCCTTCCATGTGTGTAGAACTGCCTGTGAAGCTTCCACTACCTGAGCCCACATCACACTCATTCCAGGAGAGAATCTTGAGGGGCGGGCAGTAACAGGGAATATTGGCAGGGAATGGTGTGGGGGGAGTGAAAGAAAGGCTGTGAGTGATGTTCCAGTGTTATCCCTCCTCACACTGCCCTGCTGAGATGATCCACCCATTTACTGACAGCCTCTGCATGGCCAGGACCTGTCTGACTCACTGCAAAGGAACGTAGGTAGCAAGCTTCAAAGTTTTTGAAGAAGTGAAGATGATTCTATTTTAAGCTTTAGAGCCAAGACTGCCCGTGTTATGCTTGTGGAAGACTGGGAGTGCCAGGCAGAGGTGATGATTTATCTCAGGAACTGGGAGGACAACCCTGCCCTTCAGACAGTTTCTTCTGCCAGCAGAACATGGGCAGAAGTCCCTGCAGGGAGGCTGTGCTGAATGTTAGCATCAGGCTGCATCCTACCCAGTGCTGCTTTTTTTTCTAGCCTGAAGAAATGAAGGTTGATTCCATACTGTGGATTTTCACTCTGTCTCCTCACAGTCTTTTGAAATGGTTAAAACAATTCATTCAGATGAGGCAGAGGTGGTTTGCTCTCAAAGTGGATTACAAATGTATGCAAAATTCTTACAAGTTGTCTCAAAATAAATGACTGAACAGGAGAGACCTCGTTGTTACTGCTCCTGAAAAGATGTCCTCAGCCTTTAATGAAAATAATTTAAAGTCAGAGTTCTCAGGGTTCTCCATTGTCCAGTAAGCAGTAAATTCTGGCTTTTCCTGTGCCTGGGGCATTCACAGCATTGCTTTTTTGTTGTGGATTCCCTGATGTCTAGAAAGGGGTGAATGCCTGCTGCCAAAATATTGCCATTTAATTATCAAACCAATCAACTGTGAGACAAATGTCCCCAGGGAAGCAATCTTCATTAGTTCCAATTTTTACAGAGCTACTTGGAGTTTTTTTGGTTTCTCATTTTCTCCCACATTAGTAACTGGCAGTGTATGCATGTCTCAAAATTAGGATGGAAACGTGGGGTTTGGGGATTGCCAGTTAATGGATAATATTAGATGTTATGAGCTTTCCTTCAGGCTGATGATGTGATCTGATCTGACAGAGTTCTTGGGGAGGCTTTGGAGATACAGGTTTTAAAATGTTACCACTGTTAGAAGTTTAAAATACAGGGAGACCCCATGTGAATTATGTCCTGATGTCACTACAGCTGTCTCTGCCACACCCTTAGACACTTCCTTTAATTGAATATGGTACTTTCCATGGAAAATTTAGGAGTGTGTATATGAGAACTGATCCTCAGTAGAATTCTCTCATATGAACCACACATGATCTTTATTCTTCTTTCAGAAACTTATCCAGATCCCTCAGTCTTTTGTTACAGCTCTGGTATATTCTAAGACTCTAGAGCCTGGATTGTTGCTGATTGCTGTTGTGCAGCTGTTCCAGTAAGTTCTTTTGTCTACTTACAACAGTTCACCTCTCTGGCATTTAAACTATACAGGAGGAGGAGAAAAGGACAGGTCACTGTCTGCTTTTTGTAACAGTCAGCTGCTGACAGATTTGTCTTGGTTAGCAGGCTGGGTTTCAAGTTCCAAAATGCCTGTGACAGTGGCCAGAGTTAGAAAACTGGTAGCAGAACAGGGCTGAACCAGAAGCACATGCCAGACTAGTGAGGTCAGAATTCTTGGGGATGGTTGCAGCCTGTAAGCGTTCCCATTTATTACATTGTCGGTTTGATTGTAGTCCAAGTCACTCAGCTTTGTGCCAGATCCCCGAGCCAGAAAGGTCTTGTTTGCCTGATTTCCTAAGGATACAAATCTTCTGAGATCTCCCTGCCTCTGTATTTGTGTCTTTCAGTCCCCTTGCAGTTACTGTTGGGCCAATTCCAATCAGATGAGATACAGGGGTGGCCAGCTTATGGGTTTGAAGTTGTTTCGTGAAAATGCACAGCTGTGTGGAGAGACATACCATAGAAAAGCTCTGTAAGGATGTAGTAGGAGTGGAAGGGCTGTAGTAGGAGTCCAATTGGATAGTGAGGATCCCCTTGAAGAGCATTCTTACCAGTGTTCTTGAGGGAGTTTGTCTTACACACAGTAGAATCCAACCACAGGACACAAAAAGGAAAATAGGTCTCCTTTATTGCTCTCTGAAGACCTCATTTCACTTTGCCTATTTTCATATAGATTAAATGCCTTAAATGCCATAGATAACCCATCAAATAAAGCCCTACTATGGCTTTCCATCAGCTGTGAACACGAGAGGACAGAGTTGTAGCCTTCCTTCTTGGTGCATCTAAATAACCCCAAAACAGCTGAAAGAAATGGCAATTCAAAGTCATCTTCAAGCTGTGGTCCAGCGCAGCTGCTCTTTGGTGAGGCAGAGGAACATGGTCAAAGAGATCACTGCAGCTTTTTCTCTTAAAGGTCACAGTATGTATTTTCATGGATGCAAGCTAACAAACAAACCCAGGGAGAACTGAAAGCAGTGCTTGAACAGACAAAAATTAGTCTCATTTTCATTTTGGCTGGAAATTAAAACTGGCACGGTAACATTTCACAGGATGGTCTTCAAAATCCCCTTTTCAGAATATTTAGCTGGACTTGGATCAAAACACTGTAGATGGAGACATTTTCACAGCCTGGCAGACTGGGACTCTCCAGGCTGGAATTATCCAGCCAGTTTTAGTCAGAGGAACTGGCTTTCTATCTCAAAGTGGGAGACAATGCCTTAAAATGCTGCTTTTTTTTTTTTTCCTCCCACCACAGTTTTTAATTAGGTCATGTTTCAGAGAAAAGAATGGAAAAAAGTGCTGCTGATTTTTCTACATTCAAATAATAATCAAGAAAGTGCTGTTTAATGAGTTTCTTTTCTCTGTATTAGTTCACATAATAATTTATATGCATCAACAGGAAAACAGTGCAAATGCAAGTCTTGTCATGTGGACTTCCCACCTGAGTAACTTCTGTTAGGGGAAAGAAATGGTGTTTTAGAAACTTTGACTCCATGCTTCCCTCATTCCTTCCTCTCTGTTTCCATTGCTTGCATGGAATGTGGTTGTTTTGGTTCATATTGAAAGGAAAGGAAAGTTGAAAGAGCAAACTCAATTTCAAAGGTGAAATTGATAAGGTTTATTGTTAAGTTGGGAGAAATGTCAGATGAAAAAAATATCATAAAATAACAGGATGTATTTCTTGTCTAAAAGAACCAGATCTGTTGTTCAACTAGGACTCAAGTGGACATTCTTCACAGCACTGAGTAACCTTACCCACAGTTATTTACTACAGCTTCTTTCACAGGATTATTTGGCCACCATCAGGTGAATGACAATGAATTGAACATATTGATAATCTCCAGTTCCAAAGATCTGTGAGGTTCTTGGCAATTCATTCAGCTTCATTCAGGATTGAATTTACTGTGTCTGGACCTTCAATTCTTAGATCCCATCAAAGCAAGAGAGAGCCACCACCTACTCTTTCTCTGATGTTGAGGATCACTTTGGGAACAAAGGGATGCTCATTTCCAGCTGCCTGTCTCCTCCTCCTGGAATAATTACCAGACAGATCTAAAATTGTGCCTTGCACGCAGTACCACCCACTTAAACAAACATGTTGCACAAGACCAGAATGCAGTGGCTGGGTTAATTTTGTGCTTCTTCCTTGATTTACAATCACACTTGATTTACAAATTTCAATTCCTCTGGTTCCCATTGGTGTGACCTTTATTTACTGTCTCCCACTGTGTCATGAACTAAATGGTTACCTTTGGATGGAGGCTGAGGGCTGAGATGGGAGAGGAGATATTTGCAGCCCTTAAGCTTTGAGGTGCTTGTTCATTAGAGTTCATCAATTTGGAGACTCCTTGCTGTTTTGGAAGACAGGAACAGAAAAAAGAGACCATAAATGCTGCTGGACTGAATAAAAGGTTCTCTTATTGGGAAAAGGAAAAAAAAAATCCAACCTACCACAGAAACAAAGAGGTAAGAGCTCTGGAGAGGCAGGAGTTGTCAAAAAGCCTTCCCCATCAAACAGACTTCAGAGAACCATAGCAGACGGATTTTCAGTACCAGTCAAATGCAGGAGTGTAGGAAGTTGACGTGCTGTCCCTTGGAGAGCCAAGGTATTGACAAAAGACATGCAAACTTGAAAAATGTACATTTGTGGAAAAATCCATCCTGACAAGTGACTGCACTTAAGTCGCCAAATGGACTTCACCCCTGGGATGAAACTCAATTATTGTTGCACATCCAATGAATCCATCCATGGAGAAAGCACATGGCCAATAAAAGGGAACCGTTCAGTAATCAGATCTTTCAAAAACTATTTAGCTCTTTGCCACTGAGTCCCTGCTCTAAGTGACGTGTGCTTCCCTGCAAACCTGCTTGGCTCCTCGACTGGCTGGTGAGGAGTGCTGAGCCACTGGGAGCTCTTCTGCAGCACAAACACATCCTGCACCAGCCACTCCAAATCATTTCTCAAACCCTTCCCAGTTGTCTGACATCAAAGCTTTTTCAATTGCAGCTTGTGTTTAGTGCACATGAGGGACGCTTTTGTGTTTGGAGATATTTTTACAATCCTGTGAGTAGAAGCTATTTATTGCCTAAAGGATTGTGTTAAATGGTTTAACCCAGTCAAGGCTACATTAACTAAGGAGCTTGCAAGCTGCAGTCATTAAGACAGTCTTCCATTTTGAGTGAGGAAGTGTCTTGAGTGCATCTGCTGCTCAGAGTTTATCTTTCCATACCAATATTTACTAGGTGCCATCTCTCTTCCTTTGAGATTACATTATACTTTGCACAATCTGTGTACTTTTTATTTGCCATCTTCTTGATTTCAGCAGGTCCACAGTTATTATCATGAGTAAATCCCCCTTAGCAAAAAGTCTATTTTGGGTAATTTTTATTTTCTGATTCACAAATAAAAGCCAGCCCCACTATTGGCCTCGAAGCCATTTGTTCTAGGATGCACCTGCACACATATTTGTTTCATAACAAAAACATCTTTGTGAAACTGAAACACTGCAACTGTTGTTTGGGGAAAACAGGCAACAGTGGCTGACAACAGAGGCTTTTAAGAACATGTATATTATGTGAAAGTCTTTCATAAGTTTACTTAGTTACCACAGCCAGATTTGAAACCTTTGCCTCTTTTACCAGGCACCTAGTTCACTGCTGTGTCTGTCTGTTCTCATAGATCTGTCATGGTGATTTTTAGAAGATGTTGTTCTCTAGAATAAATTGAATATCCAGTTTTTCATGACAATTCAGAATGCAGTTTCCCTCAGATATGTGAAATTCCAGTACCAGCACTGTGTACTCACATATATGTGACATGAACACAGACATCTGCCATTCCACCCATCAATAAGAAGAAAAATGTCCTGGTGACAAAGCTGCACAGTTTTTTGTCTTGATTTATTTTTTACTCCCATTGTTTCAACCATTTCATAATCTGTCTGCCTTTCTCTTTACAAGCTGGCAGTCTGGTCTTGGAACATTCTCTGGGCTGCCAAGCAGCAAGCTTCTCCTTATTCAGATTTTCGGGGAAAAATGTAGCACATCTGTTTATACTGTCACGCTGACATAAGTTTGAGCCCACTCTCCAGAGTTATCAGGCATTATTATGTCAAGCACCAGCGTTGAAGGAGCATTAGCCATCAAGTCTTGCATCATCCCAGCCTCAGAGAAAACTGTTTAGCACAATTTTATTCATATGCTGTGAGTGGATATGAACAGGGTACTGGGTTAAACTCTTGTTTCAGCCAAGGACTGTTTAACATTTCTAGCAACGACATTAGCACTTTTATCTCAACGAGCAAAAAATCCACATTCTTTGAAGAATCTTCTTGGGGAACTGAAAAAAAAACCTGCCTTCAAACCCAGTAACATGTTTTCATAAAAACACTCCATATTTGCTTCATATTTATGACAAATCTTCATCACACTCAAAGTCTATCCAGCAGTTTTTTTCTCTATCTAACATTCCTTTCAGTATTTGTCTTTGCTGATACAGTGACTCAGCACAACATGAGCATGGTATGCAAGAATACCATTTAGCAAATATTTCTCATTGTTTGCAGAATCCCCAGAATTCAGCAGAGGAATAGACTGGTATTTGAGCCAAGAAACATCTGAATGTCATGTAAAGTTCAGTTAATTATTTTCTAAATAGTCACCAGCACTGCTCTAGCTTAGAGTAGAGTTCAACTGGTATTGTTGTGATCACACTGGAGCCTTTCAGAGGGGGGGAATGTTTGCTTTCATTTTGGCCTGCCTGGTTCCACATTGTGACAGAGCCATTTCACTGAAGGATGCATTCACAAAAACTTAGAAAAACCATGGCTGTGGTCTTTTAAAAATTGCAGCATTGTGCTTCCAGGGAATCAGCTTAGTCTGATTATCACTCTGAACATATTCCACGTGCCCCTCAGCCAGGACCACACAAACCAGCTGTGGCCACGGCAAAATTCAAGTGAACTGTGTTGTTATTGTAATCTGTATCTGTGTTTATGGCACCATAAAATAAAGAGAAAGCATTTTTGAGTGTTTAGGTTCAACTCTACAGGGCTTGAGCTTTCTGGCTCTGCTCTGGGCTCCCTGACCTGCTCTGGCAGTGCTGAAGGGATTGGGAGCTGATGATAAAAGAGTTGCTCTAGCAGCAATGAGTCAACACTCCCGAGCAACCTCTGAAGAGATCTCAGCAAGAGTCTTCTAATGTCAGAGGTTCCAAAGGTAGCAAAAAATCACCTGATTTGCAGTTCATACTCCAAATCTTGACTTCTACAAAAGAAGTTAGAAGATCAGACTTTGTTCTATTTCCAAAACCCTGGAAAACAACATGAGGAGCATGGGAACACAACCTTGCTCAGGTTTACAAAGGTATTTAAACATACAGAGATGCAGACAGACACCTAATAGGATTTATAAAACTGCCTAAGGGAGTTTGGGACCTAATTCCCATTGGCTGTCAATGGGAATTAGATGTGTAATCTACTTAGGCAATTTGAAAATCCCACTGGCTGCATCTTTTCATGGCTAAGTACCATTACAAGCCTTAGCCCTAATGAATAGAATTATTATTATACTTGGTTTCATTTCCTCAAACTCTGATCTTGGTATGAAGGCTCAGTTAAAAACTGCTTGAATCCAAGTGTAAATGTGTGCAATGGATATGAAGTGTCAGGAAGGAATAACTGAGCTGCTGAAACCATCTTCATATCACCACTGCATCTGCAACCAGCCCAGAGAGCTCCCAAGGGGTCGTGTATTGGTCAGCTTGGCTTTAATATGTGTCATGTAAAAAATGCAAGTGACTTGGTGAAGGGAAATTCTGCTCACTCACAGCAAAGTAATAAAGAAAACAAAATCATAAGTGCCCAGAGGCTGTGACTAGCCAGTTGAAAGGGTTTCATTTTTCCTGCAAGGAACAGCATTGGAATCTTCTCACCACTCCATGGACTGAATTAAGTCCCATCTGGTGCTGGAGAGAATTTACAGCTTTGGGCAGTACAAGGACTCTTTGGTTACCCCTTTTTGCTCAGGCAAACCAGACACAGGCTGCAGTGCAGAGTTTAACCAAACAACACTCCAGTCCTTTCCCTTTTTCTTGTCAGGCTTGAACTCAAACAATAACCAGAATTCCCCTACCCATACAACTTTACAAAATCTGTGAAAAACTTGATTTCCCTGGATTCTACATGGTGTATTTTCATTAAACCCAACTTGAACTTCTTGTAATTGTTTATCCACTTAACTTTACACGCTTAGAGTTGTGTTGTGCAAATCAGCCAGCATACAAAAGAGTCAGAAGGACATGTTGGGATAGGAAAATGTTGGGATGGGTTTGTACACTGTCTGAAGCTGCAAAAAGCTACTAATTATTTACAGGGCTTCAATAATGATGCCACGGAGCTGGGGAAGAGTGTTGACGTGCTGGAGGGCAGGAAGGCTCTGCAGAGAGATCTGGACAGGCTGGATTGATGGGTCAAGGCCAACGGTGTGAGGTTCAACAAGGTCAAATGCTGGGTCCTGCACTTTGGCCCCCTGAAGTGTTCCAGGCTTGTGGCAGAGCAGCTGAAAAGTGTCCCAGTGGGAAAGGAGCTGGGAGTGCTGGTGAACAGCAGCTGAACGAGAGGCAGGTGTGCCCAGGGGGACAAGGAGGCCAGTGGCTCCTGGCCTGTATCAAAAATAGTGTGGCCAGCAGTACTAGGGAGGGATTGTCCCTCTGTACTGGGCACACCTGGAGTCTTGTGCTCAGTTCTGAACCCCTCAGTTCAGGAAGGGCTTTGAGGTGCTGGAGCAGAGAAGGGCAGTGGAGTTGGGGAAGGATCTGGAGAATAAGACTGATGAGGAGAGGCTGAATGAGCTGCTGGGGCTCAGCCTGGACAAAAGGAAGTGCAGGGGGGACCTCTTTTTTCTCTAAAACTCCCTGACAGGAGGGTGTACCCAGGTGGGGGTTAGCCTCTTCTTCTAGAAAACTAGTGACAAGACAAGGGGAAATCACCTCAAGCTGTGCCAGGGGAGGTTCAGGTTGGACACCAAGAAGAATTTCCTCATGAAAAGGTTGTCAAGCATTGGAACAGACTGTCCAGAAAAGTAGTGGAGCCACCATCCCTTGAAACGTTGGAAGGAATGCCTGGACGTGGCACTCAGGGTTCTGGTCTGGTTGACAAGGTGGGGATTGGTCACAGGTTGGACTCAATGATCTTGGAGGTCTTTTCCAACCTCAAACATTCTGTGATTCTTAGCAGAATTTCTTTATTCTTGATTTCTTGATTTTCTCCTAGCAAGAACTTTTACTGTTCTGGCCCATCTGCACATGGACAGAGCTGAGCAGTCAATTTGCTGTAGGATGGCCTCACTTGAGGTTCAGTTTGGTTTTTTTGAATCAGGCAGAAAAGGTCACACACTGAATGTGTCTGTAATGCCCACTGACAGAGCCCAAGACAAGGGAAGAATGTCCTGTGAGAGTGGGTCAGTGCCCAGGTGCAGCAAGCACTGGGATCTGGGAGTGAACTGGCACCAGGAACCCACACCAGCCTTGGCTGTAGCCAGCTGAGTTCAGTTTTACTGCAGACAGCAACAGCCTGCTGAAATCTTGCCACAGCTAGAATTTCTTCCCAGCACACCCATTGCTGAGCAACAATGTGTGTCCTTTTCCAGAGAATGGGATCAGCCCAGACTGGCTCTTGAGAAACACACCAGCTGCACTTGAGAGAGCGCTGGGATGAATGTTCAAGGAGCTGTGCAGCCCAGCAGAACACTGGGTTCCCATAGCTCAGGGCACTTGGGCAGTGAAACCCCCCATGTGAAAGAGACACCCTCTGCCCAAGGCACTGGCATTGAGGTGCAAGGGGGATACACCATTACAGGGAGGAGAGAGGATTTCTGTGTTGAGAAGCCAATTGATCAGGAATAAGGACACTCAGCTTAATTTTTTCCCCTTTTTTTCTTTTTTTCTGGTAAGTCGATTTGATGCTGATGAACTGGAGGCACATCAGGGCTAACTGCTTCCTGGCACAGACTACACAGACATTGTGCAAGATTCCTCTCAGCTCAGCTTTGCTGACATGTTTGGTTCTGACCTCAAATATCTCAAGTTTTTCCAGTTCTGACCCTCTGCAAGTGAAAAGGCCTCTGTCAGTGAACTTGTGCCAAAATACCTGGGGAGCTGGGGCAGACTGGAATGACTGGGTTGTTCTGCCTGTGATCTCAGGCAGGGGGTTGAGCTGCTCTGCAGCTCTGGGAGGCCAGTCTGCACAAGAGGGAAGAGGCATCAGGTGGGATGTGCAGGGTTGGTTCCAGTGGGATGAGTGAGCACACTGACAGCCAGCAGGCAAATGGCTCAGTTCCTTATTTCCAGTGGAAAATATTTCAATTACAGTTTCTTGTTTCATCAGCATTTTTCTTAGACCCTTTTTTATTTTCTGAATAAAAGGAAATCATCCTTGGCATAATAATGGGTGAATATTGTCATGAAAAAGGCAGTTCCCACTAAATGCCCCCTGCTCTTCCAGTAGACATTTTCCAACAAAAGGCTCTGAAATTTCAGCTGTCCCTGTATGTGCTCCAGATGAGTTTTACTTGGAGAGGTTCATGTTCCTTCCAGTCTCTGCATGTTCTGTTTTCAGTGTTAGTCTGATTCAGCATCCCTTGACAAGAACAGACATCAGCCTGTGGCTCCATCAAGACTGAGCTGTACTCACATCACAGAGGAGATACAGGTTCTAGTTTCATCTCATCTCTTCCCCTCCTGATAATGATCACAGCAATGATTTTCACTCTACCTGACTTTTGCCTGTCTTGACTGGCAAGCTAGAGAACTAATTCTCCTGCCTCACAAGAGGTTTATAAGCATCCCTCTGAACATAACTCTTAAATGCTGCACTCGGGATATTTCCTAAATTATTTTATTATTTTTAAATCTATTAATTTTAAATTTACTTCCTCCTTTAATTGGTGAGAGAAAATCAGCTAACAGTTGGGGAAACCTGCATGTACAGTTTTATTTCCCTGTGTTTTCTCAGTTCTGAATTTGTCTCCATCTTTTTATTTGGAAAATAGCCTTGAAAAAGTGCTTATTTGCTGACCCAGCCCAAGGGCAGGATCTGTGTCTTTGTGAGAATGTGGGCATGCATGTGAAGAGAGTAGGATGTCCATGAAACATCTCTCTTCCTTGGCTCTGGAGTTTGAACCAACAACTGAAACATTTGTTACTATATTTAGGGAAAAATCTGGCATTCCATTGACACAATAATTATTTTATCAACTTGTTTACCTGTAGCTGTCCACAGGTCTTAAATCCACTGCTGGAGAGGTTGAGGGGGAGTTTGATAACATTGAGAGTTCTGCTTAGTCTTTGATCTCTGTGTGGCCTTCTGTAATTATCAATTTTACTCACTATTTCTTGATCAGGTTTGCTCTCTTAAAGCACTGCAATGATTTTAATGCTTTTTACTCAGATTGATCTGAGAGAAAATTTAGTTCTGTTTGGAGAAGGGAGCACTGAGAAACTTTACAAGGCCTGATGTTCAGTAGTTTTTAACTGCTGGAGCTCTTCCCAGCAGCTGAAGGCCTGTGTAACATAGAGGGGACTTCACTCAAGTTGAGCTCAAGGGGCCTGGGATTCATCTGAAAGTCTATTTTTGACTAGCTGGATTTAGCTGGTCAAAATTTACACACCTATGCACAAATGCAGCTGTGCTCTAGAAGATATTGCTGTTCCCAGGAGATTATCATCATCATCATCATCATCTACCTTGCCAGGGGTTCCTGCCCCAGCCCTTCTGCCAGTGAAACACCCCATGGGTGATCCTGAATTCAGGCAGTGCCAGGTGGATGGATGGATGGATGGATGGATGGATGGATGGATGGATGGATGGATGGATGGATGGATGGATGGATGGATGGATGGATGGATGGATGGGTGGATGGATGGATGGATGGATGGATGGATAGATGGATGGATGGATGGATGGATGGATGGATGGATGGATGGATGGATGGATGGATGGATGGATGGACTGATCCAAATGGTTCTGCAAGAAGCAAACTACAGCACACTCACATGAGCCTGGTCTATCAGCGTGTTTAAAGAGGGAAAGGTGCTGTAGTCTGGTAGGCAGGTCATTGTCACATAGCTGGTCTCACAGCTACAGAGAGAAGAGGAAATCTCTCCCTGGCTTAAGTGATAACATGCCTTCCTCACGCCTCTCGCTGTGTCACAGAACAGAACTGGTGGAAGTGTCTCAGACTATGCACACAAAATGGAAGTACAAACCCTAGAGATATGAAAAATTTGTATCTTTTCAGAATAAGTGACAGAGTCTGACCAAAGGTCAGAGAGTGACATGGAAATCAGCCAGAATGAGAGCTGATTATTTTTAGTAGGCAGCTCTATTTTCAACTGTTGTTCTATCTGGGTTGTTGTAGCCCAGGAGTCACTCCACTAAGCACACAGAGAAGGTTGCTCTTGAAGAATAAGGGTGGAAAGGGATTAATCAGTTCTTCTAGCAAACATAACGTGGTACAGAAGAGAGGAAGGATTTGTCAGGCTTTAAAGTACCCCAAAATTGGCAGCAGTAACAAAAAAAGCTTTAAACTGATGGGCAAATATGGAAAGCAAACATATTTGCTCTGCTGAGCAGGGACAAATAGTATCTAGACAATCTAAGAGAAAGATTTCACTTTTGCCTAATCCTCATGGCATTTCCAGCCCAAAGATTTCTGGGAATCTGATGGAGCTCAAACTGCATGACATTTCTAGCCAGCTTTGCTGACTAAGGACTTTGGGATCAGCCCTGAAATTTGGACGATTAGTCAAAATGAAATGCTTTGGGCTTAGCTATTAACAGTGTCTGTCTGGAGCTCTGTGCTGTGAGTGGAGCACCAATCATCTCCATGAAATCCCAGGAGGTCTGACTAATGCCCTTGTCTAGCAGACTCAACCTAGACCATCAGACCTGGGGCCGAGAAGTTTATTTTGTGCTTTACCCATTTTTAGGGTCAGTGGGGTTAGTGAAAGAAGCTACCAGTCCAAACGGTACCCTGAAACAGTGCTGCTACAGAAGTACCTGCTGTCATCTGCTCTTTACCCTGGGATTTACCAGCTCCTGCCCCCTCTTTTGTTACTCCACACCTTCAACGTTGCTCCTTCCTCCCTTTTCCCTCATTCCCAGGCCTGTGGAGTGAAGGCTTCATTTTGTCTTCTTCCAGATTTGAAATCGCAGCTCCTGCCTCCAGTTCTAGGGCCACCACTGAGACTGGCCATGGTCTGGGCTGTTGCTGTCCAGAGCTGCTCCACTGTTCCTGTGTTAGGCTCTTCAGCACCACGGGCTCTCTCACACAGCTCAGAGCTCCTGCTCCGACCTGCAGGAGTAGGCTGATGCCTGGCAGGACCTGGGCTCCATGGTGGGCAAAAGCAGCTGCAGCACTGGAGCCCAACCGTCCTTGGAAGTGCTGCAGCCAACAGCTGCATTTTAGGAAATGCCTATAGCTCAGGTAATGTGCAGTAACCTTCCTCTGGACATCTTGGAGTGCACTGTGCTTGTCTGGGCACCTGCCACAGATCCACAGAAGGGATCTTGGTGGGAGTTGCCAGAGTGAGTTGGATTCAGGCTCTCAGCCTTCAGCAGGCTCCAGAGTACTTGGCACGGGGGCAAGGCTCACAACAGCTGTGGCCCTTTGCTAATGGCTTGACAAATATGAGCATTTTTGCATTTGTCACAAAATCCCCAGGCCTGTCGCTTTCAAGTTTCTCAAGGCTTTAATTCCATGCCAATATATTGGGCTGGGGGAGAGAGGGAGAAGCAATGATCCACAGATGTCCAAGGCTGGAATATCCTGGGAAGCATTAATCCTCTGAAGACAAATACTCCATGAAGAGAGAGATTTTAAATATGTGCTGCGTTTCTACAAACACTTTAAGCTGCCATAAGCCAGCTCTGCAGCAACTTCTTTCAGAGGGCAGTCCACCATTCCCATTCCTCTGCCTTCTCCTCCCTGGCCCAGTACTGCTCCTTTCCTCGTGCTGGCACCAGCACATGACTGTGAAGTGAACCAGGCCAGGGAACTCTGCCAGCTTAAAACGAAACAATTTCCTTTTCCCCAGGTTAGGTTTGACCTGGATGAGTTCCCTGATGTGGTTCATTGTAGGGCCACAAGAGCACTTGTGCTGGCACAAGGTAGGGAGTAGCAGAGGGGGTGAGGAGGAATGTGGGCTGTGGGGAAGGAAGGGCCATTTCCTTCAGCAGCAGTGCTGGTTTATGCTGGCTTAGAGACTTGGTGTATCTGTGGTGTTAATTGCTGAAAATTATGTGCTCCAAACTGTGTGTCACAGCTGAGAGATTTTCAGGGAAGAAAGCCTCTCTCTCTTTTAAAATGTGACCTGATTTCTTAGGTTCTTCTTAGGTTAAAGTTTGGTGGTCAGAGTCAAAACTGAGTTCATAATGTTATTATGCCAAATAATTGTCAGTCTACCTAGGCATGGTAAAAAGGGAGATGGGGGCATGGGGCAGGGAAAAACTGCTTCTAAAATTTTACAGCAGATTAGGAGCAGAGGCACAATGACCTGGCATGTCTCCTTACAGCCTGGTTCCCACCACTGGCTTCCCTGTCCCTCTGTATGGCAAGGAGAAAACCAAGTCAGTTGGCTGCCACACGGCACTCAGTTCCCATGTGCATTGATGGTGCACATTTATTATGTGTTTATTTAAATATCAAGGAGAATAAATCATCTGAGTGGCAGCTTGGTGAATGATTTGTCAGAAGTTTTCTCATTTATCCTAATGAAATGTGAACTAATTCATTTATCCAAGTGAAGCTTTCTCTGGATTTATGGTGGTGAAGCTGAAAGCAGGATTGACCCCATGACTCTGTAGCAGCATTAATAAGTATTCTGCTTCCAAATATTACTTGTATTCCACTGAGTTCATCTGAGGCATCCATTAAATTTTGGGGCAAAACTCTGCCTTTCGTCTATGGCTGTAACCAACAAGAAAATACCAAAATCTGACTCATTATTGGGTCAGATTATATTTATATTATTGTTATGTGAGTCCATTATTAATGGAATAATGGCCATCAGCAGAAGTTCTCTCTATTTGCTCCCCTGCAGTTCCACTGGGCAAGGGACTCATTTCAGCCACGCTGGGCAGTGCTGGGGTCACTGTGGCTGCTCTGGCTTTACAAGGGGTTTTCTAACAGGGAGATGTGAGATGTTCATGATGCTCCTTGTGTATGTAATTCACACTGAATCAGCCCATCAGTTGGATTTTGAAGGTGAGGTTTTTGTGCATAAGAAATTCCCCTTTCTAAGAAAAAGCCCCTTAATTTTAGTTTTCTTCTTCCCCTTTTCTTTGGTTCCTTAGAATGTTATTGTTTTCAACTGAGAGGATAATTTAAAGTGAATCTTGACCATATTCCAATACCTTTTCCCACCTGAGGAGAGATGTACTTGAATTGATTTGCATATTTATTGAATATATGCTCCTAGGATGGCCACACTGTGATGTCGTGTCTCATTTACAGCTTGTTCCTGCTGGCTCTCTTGCTTGTTAAAGGAAAGACACTGTAAAAAGAAAACAAGTGTTATATGGGGACTGCAAACATAAAAGTGACTGAAGTATGGAGGGAAAGGGATAGATTGGCAGCCTGAAAATATAATAAACCATTAAAGCTTTAAAGGGAGGCCTGCTGAGCTTGTTGTTTAATTACTTCTAGTGATGAAGAATGTCAATAATTATGATTTTCAAGCCTCTATGACGTTTACATTTGTAAAAGCTTCAGAGCTTTAGTAAAACCTGCTGAGGCTACTCTTAAGGAGCTAAGATGAGGCTTGCAATGCTACTTTTTGCAAAAAGAATGCATTTTATGCATCTGTGCTCAGCCTGCTGGGTACCCACAGCCTGTAGCCAACACATCCAGCCCGAGCCAGTCAAAGCAATGGGATGGTCTGGTCACACGTTTATGACAGAGCCTGAGATGAGTGGTAGAAATAACAACTCAAAGAGTGGGTTTGTTGGAGTGCCTCTGGCTTCTCTCATTTTACAGGTATATCACTAATGAGAATTGAAGTGGCCCCAGATGTTGGCAGTGGTAGAATTTCTGTGATAAGACAAGGTTGAAGAATTAGTGAAGTCTCAGTTTCTAGAGTTTTTCTGTGATAGGTTTGAGTAATTTCACAACCCAACATTTTGATAGCCCTTTTAACCCAATGAAGATGATAAAAAAAAAAAAGATTATAAAAATAAGAGAGAAATTAGGGTCATTTTAAAATGCCATGGGGTAACTTATCTGAAGGATCTCATAATTCCAGATTAATTTCCTATGCACTGTAATAATATTGTCCTTATACTAGTCTTTGGTATTCAGATGGATTAAATTTTAGCATAAGTTATTAGAAACTATAAATAAGATCTCAGTCTGATTAAAATCCTTCAGAGAAACATAAAATAATAATCTGGAGGAAAAAAATCACATCTTAATTACAGTATCAAATAAGATTAATTTGCAACAACAGTGATACTTACACTGTTTTGTTTTACTGTCAGACAAAATGTGTATATTTAATGAAAAGATGATAGCCAGGTGGTTTTTATACATAGCTATTATTCCTTATTTATGCTGGTACAGGTGAGAGTAGAACCTGATCCTGATTTCTGAAGGCTTTCTGCATATTATATCACCTCACAAAAGTATTCTTGTGAAAAAATCTAGCATTTGAAAACCTTCACTTCAAGGAGTTTGAAAATATTATTTTTGCTTCTTTTACACCTCCACAATTATTCCTCAATTTTTTAAATCAAAATGCTTATGAAGACACTATTTTTATTTTGGTTCCCCAACACCAAGAGAATAAGTATTGTTGCAGAGGCAGGAAGAGATACTTTTTGTTTTACCAAAAAATGCTTAAAAATATTTTTAAAGGGCATGAGATGTTTTGTGTTAAATATTGCCAATGCTGAAAGATGCTGAAGGTTTCATTTGAACAGCTTGGTGCAAGGTTCCCTCTTTCAACAAGTCTGTGTCTCAAACTCTGTTGTGTAATAGAACCAGATGCCAACTATTTTGAAAAATAAACTGCCTAAGTTGGATTCCTGTTAAGCAATCAGCTTTAATCCTCTGGAGAAAGGGTGAGCAGCTTTGTTCCTCTTTGTTGAAGGCTGGGTTAACCTCCTTCGCTTCTTGGGCTGTAATAACTTGGTTTTATGGAGAAAGCCTTCCATGTGCTTAAAGCTCTGCTTGGACACAGGGCACTTCCCAGCTCCCAGGGCAGTTGGTTTGTGTGTTTGGATACCTCTTTAACCCCCCAACTCTGGCTTTTAGGAGATTCTGAGTACCACAGAAGAGCAGTTCCACTCGCAGAGCAGTTTCACAGTTACCCTGAGCTGACCTCAATCAGCACAATGCCAAGAGGACTGGTCTTGCCCCCCTATCTCTGTTTGGAGACAGGTCTTTTGGAAAAGTAAGGATCATTTGGAGCATGGCTTCACAGCAGCCTAGGCTAGTCTAAGCTGGGACTGGCACAGCTTCTGGCTCTGCATTCCCTCCATGCTCACCGATGGATCAGGGTTCACAATGACTTTTTTCTTTTCGTTGTGTTAATTTTTCTGCCACCTTCGTGACCTGAACTGGGTCATGCAGGAGGGAGTCCAAAGAGTGCCTTTTCCTGTGCCAAGAACGAAATGGAATGTGGACAGGAGTTCAGTATCTATTAGGATAGACCTTGACAAGGAGGCTATGAGACTGTCAGCAAGAGAAACACGTCTGATGCAGTCAGTTGGGCTAGCACTTTCCTGTTTTGGTTTTCCAGTATATTTGCAAATACCATTAGTATTTGTTTTTTGTTGTTTAAACACCTCTCTTTCTTGTCTGGGACAGGTCTGCTCCCAGCTCTGGCAGCTGACAGTGCATTTCTTTCTGCTGAGAGTCCTTGTGGACTCCCCAGAGTTGCCAGTACACAGAGAAGAGGGTTGCTAGAGGCACTTTCACACCTACTAATGGAAGAGTCATCAAAACTGGTCTCTGGGGGAAATGATTTCTCCTTGAAAGTGAAAAGAGTTAAATCATGGTGGGTGCTTCCTGACATAAAATTCAGCCCATGAGTGGAGACTGCTGGAGGGGAGGGAGTTGTCCCTTTTTAGGACTATACCCACCTTCTGAGCACTCTACCTCACTCTGCTTGCTTCTTGTCTTACAAGAATGTGCAAAAGATGACAAGTATCTTTTGCAAGACCTGCAGCTATTTACTGCAGTGTTTGTAGAGAAAAACAGTACAGCCTCCCTGTTTCCCCTCCAAACCCAGGACTGTGAGATTATTGCTGCAGCAAAAGAATTAAGGCTCTTGCTGGAAGAGAAAAACTCACTCGTTTGCATGGGAGTTACAGGCAGGACTTGGGTGATGGGCTAATACCCATCAACACATTTTTGATGTCACTGTGCTGTTCCCCTCTACTTGAGCTGACAGCTGATGGCAGGGCTTGGCTGCCTCTCCCCTGCATTGAGAGGAGTTTGGATGTCAGATGCAGGGGGATGGAGCAAGCTTGAGCAGCCAGCCGTGAGCAGAGTGAAGCAGTGAGGAATGACTCTCTGCTCCAGGGCGTGAGGTGCCATTGCGAGCCTGACCTTTTGAATACAAAGCGTTTGTCAGAAATCCAGAGAAAAACGAGCCGAACCAGTCAGGGTGGCTCTGCCTTTCTTTTAAGGGAAGCTCATGTATTTAAGCAGACACACCTACCCCCAGGCATGACCCAGACATTGCACGCAGGGATCTCTGATGATACTGGGGCCCCCTTCCGCGTTCTCTCCAGTTAGCAGGAGAAATAAACCTCACACCCTTGTGTGGGCTCTTTGCTCATTCCAGATGGGATTCCAGTAACTCCCATTCTAGCCAGGGCAAGTTGTAAAAGGGTAACAAGATGTTAAAGGCACCATGACACGGGTGCAGGCAGCTCTACTAAAAGGTGTGTGAATCCTAAATATCCTGTCCTGCACATTGGAGTTTCAGTGCTCAGTGTCTGCCACGCGGCCAGCCTCTCTCAGAGGCTGTCTGCCAACATCTCTGTGACTCCCTGAGCCACCACTCTCCAATGCAGATCTCCCAAAATCTCCTACCTGGAGCTCTGGACTCCCATGACTGAATTCCCCGTGTTCTCCCACAGACAGCCCTGTGCAGCAGGGCCTCGCAGCCGTGTAGGTTCTCAGCCCCACACCTTGGTGGTCATGGCAGGAGGATGAGGATGTGAATGGCAGCTCAGGGTCAGGAGAGAGCAGTGAAGTTTATGCACCCTGGAGTCTCTGCCAGAGGCACTTCTGTGCACCACAGCTGAGACTTCTGTCCATCCAGATCTGGAGAGCTGATACACAGCATGCATCTTCCCATGTGTGACAGGTCACAGCCTGCTCTGTGTGGCAGAATGAGCAGGATGAACCCTCCTTACACTCCACCATTCCAAGTATGCTTTTCCCAGGAGCATTTCTTCCCTCCTTTATTAGATCTGCTTTAAGCTGCTGCAGAGCTGCACCCCCAGTAACCTCCCAGGGACTCTTGGAAACGTCCACAGGTTGCACACCATGGAATAACACATCAGCACATTCCAGAGTCACTTTTAACTCTGCCCTCCTCCCTAAACCATTCACGCACGCAAATCCCCTCTGTGGATTAAGGAAGGCAGAAGTCCAGCTGGGAAGGACCCCCTCCTGTTTCCTGCGCCTTTCTGCAGCAGCAGACAGAACAAAATTTGCCTTCCGAGTGAGCCTCGAGTCCCGCAGCGCTGCCTGAGCGGTGCGGGATACAGGTACAGATAAAGGTAAAGGTAAAGATAGATAAAGATGATAAAGATAAAGATAAAGATAAAGGTAAAGATGCAGCGGGATGAGGAACCGGCGGAACCGGGAGCCGAGTCCCGGCTGCCGCTCCGTGCTCGGCCCTGACATCTGGTGGAACAATTCCTCTAAAGCACCTCAGGCCGAGCAGCGAAGATCAGGGTTTGCATCCCTGCGAGGCTCCACGGAGCTACCATTCGTCTGTATGATCGTTCCTTTTGTTGCGCTTAACACTGCCAAAGGGTTTGTTGCGGGAGAAGGGAGGAGGTCTCTGCACAAGCAATGAGAACGCGCTTTGGACAGTAGTTTTTACCTTTCCCTCCAAATCTGAACTTCTTTTTGCTGTCAGGTGGATGGTCTTTTCACTGCAGCAGTGGCAAACATCAGTTTCACAGCTACTTCTTGATTAACACCATTAAATGAAAACCAACTGTGACATAATCCCAAGAGACCATAGGGTAAAACTGTCAGAGAGCTGATAATAAACCCTGTGAAAGATGCAAAATTGCTATGGGCTAAATTTTCCACCTGGCTTCTCAGAACACAGCTGTGCCAGTTGTAAGTACCTCTGTTTGCACACACGACCCTTGCTCTGTTTTCACAGGTGAGAAAGGAGCTCTCAGTGCACGGAAACATTTTGTCTATATAAACCAGATTTTTCAACTGCTCCACTGGAAGTGATGCACATAATTGTCTTTCATAAGGAAATGCATAAAAACCTCACTGCAGCTGAGGGGCCAAATGTGGTTTTTTGCTCTTGGAAAGTTGTGGAATGTTTGTGATGTACTTTGTGTAGGAGCTGGAAGCATTACGATGGCAGTGACGACAAAGATGGCCAGCTGTTGTTGAGGTACAACAGGAATCTTTATTTATATTTATAAGATTTAGAGACTCTGCATTTGTGGTATTTGATCACCAGCACAGAAATTGAGTTTCCCATGGCCAGACAGCCCTGCAAGGGGCTGGGTCTAAGAGGTTCATGCCCTCCCACATGCAAGTCAGCTCTTTACAAAGGCCATACCTCATTCTTTTAAATTCTTCAAACAGGGTCACAGAGAAGAGGGCAGGAATGCCTTAAATGGCCTCAGGAATTTCCATCTGAAGGTTGGAGTACTCCTCAGAGGTGTGCTTCAGGGTGCCTGGCCAAGTGACTGACTAACCCTGGGGCAAGTTACTGCCCAACAGCTGACTCTGCCTGTGAGGCACACCTTGCTTCATCTCTAATGCCAACAGATTTGGTTACTGGGCTGTGCTGATTGTTGGCAACTTATTAAACTGCTTTTGGTTGCATGTCTGGATCTTAAAAGTCTGATCTGAGACAGCTGAAGTAGAATCAGAGCCAAAGCTTTTGTACCTTTTGCATCTGCTACTTGATTCTTCATCAAATTCAGGGGAGAGGCAGTGTCAGAGAGCTCCTGCAGAACAGGGGCATCTCTGCTGTTAATGTGCTGGGCAGTGCCTCTGTCTCAGGGCCAGGGCTTCTCCTGGTGGGTTTATTTAGAATTTGCACAGTTTGATCACTGCACAAGTCTTAAACAAGGAATTAATTGAGATTTTAATAAATGGTCACTGCATGCTAATTGAGTACCCACTTGATTATTTAAAGATATTATGTGAAGTTTGTGTAATTGGTTACATTGGCATTAAATTAGCATATAAAATCTCCTGCAACTCTCATATGATTTAATGAGGCTGTTATCGCGTGTGAATAAAACGGTGATTGATGAGTGAAAACCTCTTTTCCGAGCACCGAGATTGTTTAATAAAGTCAGAAATATTTCTGACAGGTACTGAGTTACTCATGTTATGCAGGTCACTTTTTGACAACAGAGTGACCCATGTGTATAATGAGGACTTTGGGATTGAAATGGATTCCTAACTAACCCAGCATGTGACTGGATTTGGACCTGCAGTCTCACAGCAGCTCATGCACAAAAGAGAGGTCACTACTCTGTCCTGGCTGAACTCCTTTCTTTTTAATTGTCAAGAACTGAAATGAACTGAGCTGTATTTCAGGGTGCAAAAGAATAGAAAATATAAAAGGCAAGCAGTAATCTGGAAAAGGAGGATTTGAAGCTTCTTCTCACATTACTGTAATCCTGATGCCACTTCCATCTGACAGCTCAGAGCTGCCTCATGTGTGGTCTGTCTTGGGTGTGCTGAAAACCCAGCATCAGCCCAGGGATAACCCAGCCAAACCTTTCCTCTGCTGCAACTCCCATCTCCCACTGTTCTGGCAACAGAAAGGTGCAGCATTTAAGAGAATCTTTGATGACCATCACAGGAATTGTGGTGTGTTGCACTGATCTGGGGCCAGAGTATGTGGATGGATAAAATGGCACCAGTAGATGCATTTGGGCAAAGCCACTCCAGCAGTGTGGGGGAGAGAGGACATTGCCCTGCAATGAACTGCCTTGCTGGAATGCTTTGGGGTTCACTGGCAATGGGTGTCAGGAAGGACAGCCACACTGGCAGGAACTGAGGGGTGCTTGCAGGGGGTGTGGAGTGGCTCCTGCTCCCTGTTCCTGAGCTGATGGCAGGGTACTCAGCCGCATAAGGTGAAAATATGGATGCTGGGATTTGATGTAACTGAGCCCTGCTCTGCCTGTGTGCAAAGCAGATGTTCTCAAGTTTCCAGGTGTTGAGAAATGCTGTGTCAAGCTCATGGAGAAGCTTGCCAGGTAGTTTAAAGATTGCTAGTTTTCTCATCTCCTGGGCACACGCCCAAGCCAGTGTTCGATGCCTGATACAAGGCAGACAAACACCTGTCAAGACTGATGTAGGCAGAGCTACTCCTGCCTTGGGGCAGCCAGACAGTCTAGGTGATCTTTTGAGACCCTTTCCAGCCCTTATCTGAGACTAATTTCCTGGAGAAATAGGACCTGTACAGACTTTCTACTTGTCTATCCTCCTCCCCAACAATTTTGGAGCCAATTGGCCAATTTTAAACATGTGAAGAATGAAGGAGAATAGATATCTAAGGTTGGGTGACTGTGCACGTCCATGATGCCTGGGAACATACTACCTGTGCTCACAGTGGGAAGGAAGCAGAAGATGTGTCCAGGTTGGTATTTTGTGTTGCCACGTTTCCATTCTGTGCTCTGGGCTCTGCGGCAGGATGAGTGTGCAGGATTCTGGTGTCTGTGTGTGAACAGTCTGCCCAGGCCTAAATATACAGGGACAAGTTTGAAAACAAAGTTCATTGCGTTCCTTCTAGAGGTCTGATTCCTTATCTCTTTCCCTCCTGCTCACTGGCTTGATTTTGTGTGCTTATCTGTTACATCCTCTTCCTGCCCAATAAAAAGCCATTTTTGGAGGCGGATGTGCACATGTGCCTGAGTGCTGACCTCTACAAAGCTTTTTAAATATCCCAAGCTGCAAGCACACATAGAACTGACTGTTGTTTGAGTCAGTATTCTTATTTATTTGCACTTATGGCAGAACCTACAACGTAGCAGACCTAATGATATCAGGAGTACTGGGGTGGCTGGTTTGCTTCTGATTGTGGGGGGTGTGTGGGGTGCAGCCAGATCATACTTCTTTCTGCCACAGAGCTTCCAGGCAGATTCTTGTCTGAGACTTGTGCTCAAACACGTAAGGTCAAATCACAAGCTGTGCTTTTGATTATGCCAGAGTTCATTCCAAGGAGGAGCAAACTCAATTGCATCTTGGTTCTCCATTGAAAACTCTCCCTCAGTCTGCCACCACAGCTCTCCAGTCGGCATCAGAGAAGTGATCCCAAAGTGTCTCAGCCCAGAGAACCACGGGGAATATCAGGCAGCAGTGTCTACAGAAAGGGTGATGGTCCAGAGCACTGTGAGAGAGGACCACATTTCCCTGGGTGCACATGCAGAGCCTGCAGACAGGGCAGCAACGTGTCCCTGAGGGCAAACAACACCCTTTTCCCTCTCTGCTGGGGCACTGTGTACAGTGGCAGCTGACAGGCAACCTGGAAACCACTGCCTGACAGGCAAAGCTGAGGGGGAAGCCAAAATGAACACTAAGACCAAGGTGTGACTCACTGAAAACACACTCCAGGCTGGGGCTGGTTCTTGCTGCAAAGAGAGGAAACAAAGACAGTAAGAAATAAGATAGAAACCACAAAGTGATGAAGTAGCTTGCTTAGGGTCACACAACAGGATGGTGGCAGAAGCTGAACTGAGCTTTCTTGGTGCCTGGTTTAGTGCTAGTTCAGCTCAGCTGCCTCCCTTCCAGCATGTTGTGACTGCAGAGCCCACAGTCACTTAGGCCTGTTATTATTTGCACGTCTGCTGAAGCAGGTTTCTGGATTTCACCCATGCTGGTCTATCCTCCTGGGAAGCCAAATGGAAATGCTGCAGCCTATAACGATCTCATTCCCCTGCCAATGCACTGGAATCACAAGCATTTGCCTTCTCTAAATATAGCAGAGAGGGACCTGTGGTTGATCACTATTTCTCCCATTAGTGCTGTAGGTGGAACTGCACTTAATAGGAATTACACTAAATGGATATAGGAGACATGGGGATAATTGACCAAACTTGTCTTAAATGTGTTTGTGGAGAGAAAGAAGCCGCAAAATGACAGGCATTTTCCCCATTAGCCTCTCTAGAGAAGTTGCAGGCACTGTTGGCCAGATTCTCAGCTAGAGGGATTTGCCACTGCCTTTTTGTCTTCCCTGGAATCAGGCTGATTTACCCCAGATGCAAACAGTTTATTGGAGTTGCCTGGAATATTAAATGTCTTAGGCTCGTGGAAAAGTGAGGAAAAGACATAACTACTACAACCACAGGTTTATTGTCATGAGTTTGAGCTTTTAAAATAGGAATAACTGAGCCTGCTGAATTGTAGAATTAAGGCAAATATGCCCACTGGTGTAAATGAGCATGCAGCTGTATGGCCAGAAATAGGATTCCACACATTATGCCAGTAAGTAATTTAACACTGAATATATTATTTCCTTAATATACAATGCATGCAAGTTGACAGGCTTATTTACTAGAAGGTATATTTTAGTACCAGTACACCTGAAACTGCAGTATAGATACGTCTTTTGTCTTTCCTCTTCACAAACACAAAGCTGTTTATTTAAATGAAAGGGGACTTAATGCACCATTTATAGATGTGCATTTTGTTCTGGTATTTGCACTCAACATTGATTCCCTTTTATTTTAAGGGAGGCAGTGGAAGGATTTGTAAATTATCCCCAGCCACTCTACAGTCTAAAAAACCAGAGGTTGTGTTTTTTTCACAATCACCACTGGGGATTGTGCTACATGGTAACCTCCATGTAATGGTTCTGGTCTCTGACCCCACCTCCAGTGAAGTCTTCTGCCAACATCTCTTTGTACCACTGCATTCATCTTCTGGTGACACGTGGATTTCTCAGGCCTCAGAAAGATCTTCCTTTGAGGGGACGTTATGCTGCAATGCACTGACATGCTTCGTGGCTCTAATTCAGGAAAAAAATCTTGAAGTGTGCGGCTAAGATTGAAGGAAGAAGCTTTATTTTTAAAAAAATTTCTAGCCAGCATAGTGACAGGCAAAAAAAAATAGCATCTAGGGATGCTTTTTTTTTCCCAGTGTCATGCCAGTCTAATGATTCTAGGACCTGAGTCATGATTTTGGAATGCTCCATTGACTCCAATGGAAATTAAGCACTTCAGGTTGAAGTGCTTGTATAAGTCTTGTCCTGAGTAAGATTAGATTTATACTTGTGTTTAAGTGCTTTGCTGAACAAGGGCACAATTAAGTTAAATATGATTATTTTGTTTCCAGAGACAATCCCCTTTCACGAGTCTGCAGGAAACAGCTCCTGCAAATGCGTTCCTCCTTAGGAACGAACACAAATGCCTTTACCACGACTCAAATGAAAATAGAGCAGTTTATTTTAAAGAGAGCCTGGATTTTCATCTTTTCTAATGAAAAAAAGGAAACCTGATTAAACTCTTTACACTTATAAGTGCCCTACTTTCAAACCAGACCTGACACTAAGTAGGTTAGTGGGAGGGGAGCTTTAACAAATTTCCTTTAACAGAACTTGATGTGATCCTCTGACCTGAATTTTCAGGCTTAATCTGCTTTAAAGAACATGCTTGAACCTAAATCAACAGCAAAACTCACAAAAGAGCTAAGCTGTTAATTTAAAACAACAACACCACCACCACAGCAATAACAACCCCCCCAAACAAACACAGAGCCCCAGCCTAGGACCGTGCACAGTCAGGCTGTGATGATTTAACTTGTGCACGTGTGTGTATGAGTGTGCTTGTGGGCCCCCATATGCTTCTTTTCCTTGCCTTTTTTTTTTTTTTAAAGGAAGAAAAGTGGCTATTGAAAGTGTTAAAGAAGCAAACCTGGGACTAAGCCCAATGCTACTGAAAGGGGCTTTTGATGATACATCCCCTGAAAAACTACAGTCCTCCCATAAGTCATCAGATATGGTATTGCAAAGGCATTTAAATGTGAGGTCCTGTCAAGTTATGCGAAAGCCCCATGATATATGGCCCAGAGGAGTTTATCTTGCTCTGGGAAAAAAAGACCTTGGAACTGACACTTTATATTCCGAAGCCAATAAAAACATCTTAAAATAACGCCCCCTCCCTTCCTCAAAGAGCAACTGACAGTGAGAGAGAGAGCAGGGGTGGGAGAGCAGTGATCAGCAGTGATTCGGTTTCTGGGTCTGAGAACTTTGTTGTGGGCAGTGCAACTCTGATGATTTATAATTAACTCCAACATGAAGAAGAAAATGCCAGGCTTTCATAACAGCGCTACAAAAATAACCACATTCTCAGTGTTTGCAAAATTGGAAACAAATGTCCCAAGGAAAACAAGAGCTCTTTACAGCCCTATCCATGCTTTGGAGCAAGGAAAATGCTGGAATTCAATCAGGACCACAGATGATGAGCCAATATCATTTGTCATGGGAAATTCATCTGGGTAAAACAGGATTGCTCCATTACCCTTCCATCACTCTAACAAATAACTGGATTGAAATCTCTTAAATTAAAAGCAGTTGAGACCTTTTCTTCTGTTTGGCAGAGAAATATTGTCATCCTCTGTACCCCAAGGACCTGAAAGTGAAAAGTGATAGACTAAAATATATACATTTCTTGCATTCAGCTGGTGACACAAGATTCCCAAGTTCTGGCTGATCACATGGGTGACCTTAGTTGCAGTTGCTTAAAGACACCTGATGGTTTTGGGGGTTGGACCCAGCACTTTCTAGTTTATGGGATTTTAAGTAGGGCATGTTATTTCAATTTAGCAAGATATTACTTTTAAAGACAGGAGTAATCCCAGTACATCCAGTGGGGCTACCAGGCAGAGATGTAAAGTATCTTGCTGACTCAGGACCCGAATTAGACAAGTAGCAGTGGCATAAAGGCCCCCAGAGGATCACAGTGAAAATCCTGAACTGGGTCATGAGGAAATAGTAAAGATGAAAAGTTTCTCTAAGGAGGATTCATAAGGGAAGCCCCGAACAGATCATTGCTGGCTTCCATTATGTCAGTAGTACTCTTGTGCTAATGGATCTTTTTTCTTAAAAATTAATCTCCAGGGTCCTGGGATTTTAGAAACCTCTCTATTTCTGCATCTTTATCTATCTCTATCTCTATCTTTAAAAAACTTATAATTCTTAGAGTTGAAGGTTAAAGAAAAGCTGATATAATCATGACTCCTTTTTTCCCAAATGCCAGTGCCTGTCCATATGCACAGAGGAGCAGATATATTCAGAAAGGAGCATGGAGCAAAATGTTCTTTTTGAATTCCTTTGTGAGTCCTTATTTTGTGGATCCTGAGGTGAGGTGTGTCAGGGACATGCTCAGCACTCCACAGCTGAATCCTCCGGGGACTCCCCCATTTTTATTGATATATTTCATGCTAAGTACGACACAGAAAGTAGTAATGCCAGGCAATGATGACAGCCCCTGACCAGGAGCATTTACAGTATAAAAAACACAAATCAATAAAAGTCACTGCTACTACACAACAGAGCAAATGCAACACTAACCTGACAAAGGAAGACAAAAGCAAATGTGTAATGAAAACATCCTCTCAATGTGTTTTTTATACTCCAGTAACTCTATAGCCAGCATTTATAACTACAGCCACCTATATAGCTGTCACTCCACTCCTGATAAGATGCATCCCTGTTTAAGATGACAGTTCCTTTGGAGCTACTTGAAAGGAAAGCGCTGTCATTCTCAGTCATTATTATTTTGGTCCAGACTTAACTTTTTTTTTTTTTCCTCCTCTGCTCCAGCTGAACTCCTGTCAAATGCACCCATTGGAAACAATAAGATAAACCACCTCTGTCATTTACTTCCAATGCAGGAAGTGTTAACTGTGCTCTCTGTTCATTAGCACTCCCGGCTTCCCGGGCAGCCATCCGCAGAGCTGCTGCAGGATTCACCGGCTACGAGCCTCTGGAACCTAATTTTGATTCATGAGCTGGAATCTCTCTGGCACAGCCCTTGCAGAGCTCCAATTCTAGCTGGTTTTTACCTGGCCTCGTGCGTGCCAAGCCGGCATTTGGCCATATGCAGAAGATTTTGCAGAAGTCGTCTAAGATCTTTTGCTGAAGAGGTTTTGCAGTGTGGGAGCTTGACAGGGTGGTTTTTGTGTGCTGTAATTTGGAGGTTGCTGTCAGAATTCTACAAAACCTAACTAGGATTCTGTTTTGCTGACTGGTATTATTATTTTGCTGAATATAATCAAACATCTCTCAAGTCAACAGTTACCAGAGGCACTGGGTGCTTTTTGCTTTTGTAAAAGAACTTCACTTTTAGGTCTGTCTTACTCTGAAAGATATTTCTGTGTGGCAAGTGCACTAGAATTAGTCCACTGGAAAATATCTATTTAACAAGACTCAAATATTTTCACAAGTGTAACAGCTTCATCAATATTTATATGGGAAGATATTTCAAAATTCACTTACATAAGACTGAAATGCTTCATTTGATAAGAAAGGACCTTTAATTCCAAAAGGGTCAAAATGTTTCATTTCAATTTCAATATGATTTCTTACATTGTATGAATTAAATTAAAAGGAAATACAGTGTGAACACATTTTGACCTTTCTGTCGGAAAACATGGTTATGCAGCATAAATGAGGACTGTTTCAACAGAAAGTTTGAAGTTTTTAGTTTTCTTCAAAATTCAGAATGAAACACGCTTCAAAAATATTGATTGTCTTTTTCACATTTTTATGTTTAGAACAATTTAAATTTTCTCCAAGAACTGCAAATGTTTATTATACTGGCCATCTACATGGTTAAGATGTTACTACTTCAGTTTTTCCTGGAGATTAGTACCACGATTGTCTTTAAAATAATATTAATATTGCATTTACTGGCATGTAGCCATATCTGAGAATTCTTGAGAAAGCTCTATTTTAATAACTGGATTATAACTTTGATTGGTGAGAGTGAAAATCCGCATAAACACTCGCTGGCTAAGAGTCAGGTAAGGAAAATATTCATTTAATGGGTAGAGAACCTGCTGTACGAAATGGTCACTTCAGTGTCTGTGCCAGTATCACGAGTCCTGACCAGGTGAAATTGGAGTGGATACCTGGCCATGCAGGAGCTGACTCTGGACTCTGTCTGGCCAGCCAGCCTTTCCTTCCCCGCGTCCCCAGAGCTCAGACATCAGCACTTGGGAAATTCTTGTATCTTCCCCAAATTTTTCTCGAGTACATTGTTGTGCAACACACTGGCAGCTTCCAGTTCTTCTGTAACTACACATTGATGGGAGAGTATTTGTCTGGGAGGAATTTGCTAGGTTGAAGTTAAAATAAAGGAGGCTGTATTCCCTCTTCCTTTAGGGTCTCACAGTGCATGGCATTTTTCTGGCTGTGGGATGGAGGATTGTCCATACAGTTGCAAAGTCCTTTCATGCACATGACTTCCAGTCCTGCTCCCCCAGGTGTCACTGATTTACCTCTGTGTTCTCTGAACTGGTTAAAGCAGCACCTTCCAGCTTCTCCTCTCTCTGCTCAGCTACTAGTCCTAAAATCCCTCTTGATGAAGAAATGCTCCTCCTGGCACTTGTGGGATTTAACCAGCTCTAAGCCCTGGACAATTCTGTGTATTAGCCAATGCTAATGTGAAGTGTGCTACAAACTAATGTAACCTCCTATATGTATCTTCTGATTTTTTATCTGTTTTTCCTAGATGAGAATTGTCCCATTTTTTATTCCCCTATGCAAAACTAATTCTTCTGTTTTAGACCTTAGAGATGCTTGTATTGAAGCAACAAGAGAGGAGCAAAAGACTATCCCAAAAATGCCAAATAAAGCTGGTCTTTGTTTTGTGCCATTTCCGGACTCTGCAACATTTTAATAACAAATCCTGAAACCATATGACAGTAATATGGAGCATCTTTTTATGATAAACATAAGTAATGAGCCTTGTCAAAGAGACAGAGGAATGAGTAACACATAGCGATCTCCATTCAAAGAAAAAGAAAGAAACAACTGTTGGGGGAAAAAAAAAAGTTATATTTTCCCAAATCTCTGCATATCGGTGGCCATAAAGCAATAAAATTCCAGGACACTGTGAGCTTAGGCACACAGAGAAGTAAATGGGAAAAAATGTTTGGGAAGACAATGCAACATTGTCTCATAATTTACAAACCCCTAATGATTTCCAAAGCTGGTATGCGAGATTTACCCTCCTTTTTTGGCATTCAAATTGACGCAGGGGCTTTTTCCTGCCAACTGGAACATTCTTTAGGTGTTTTTTTTCCTTTGCATGATGTTCGTTGTGATCCCATGCTTGCTATTATTCATAAATTAATTTCTGGCATCGCAATAAATTCTAGGAAAACCAATAAACCACAAATGTACAGCTAATTCTTTGTCATTTTTCTTTCTTTCTCTCTTTTTTTCTGTGGGAAAGAAAAAAAAAAAAAAGAAGCAGTAAATGTTTGCCGAGGTGCTGGATCCACAGCAGGAATTTATGTTTCCAATTGTTCTTCCTAACTTGTCAAAGAAGTTTTATTGCAGTCGACAATCTTTATTGGGTCTGTTGGGCAGGGCCAGCTTCAGAACGTATCTCAGAGTGAGCCTGTGCAATACATGGAAACACATTTCCAGTGCCTGGTGAAACTGGGGCAGATCCCAAAACTCTGACTTGGTTTCTGCTCAGTCTTTACTATGAGATCAACAGGGTGGGGTTTCTGTGTGGAAAAACTCACCTCTGAAAAAAGTCATGGGGTCTTTAACTATTGCATGAGGTAAATTGTTCACAGCTGCATTTAAGTGAAATTTCAGGTCACCGGGAATTTTGATTCCAGAAGTAGAAGGGGTTGCTGGCCAAGGTGTGCATCTGTGCTTGCACATTGCCCACGTGTGCACCAACTGCTTTGGGGCAGGAAGTGGTGCTTCTCACAGCAGCTGTACCAAGCAGGCTGCCATGGGCCAGGCAACAGGAGAAAACATCATTAACAACCAGGGGAGAGCCTGTCACTTGCAGCTCATTCCCCAAGACAAAGGAAAATGTGTGTCTAGTCCATTAGGCAACTGAGATGTGAAAATAGCTCCATTTTTCTTGGTGTGATAATACAGATTTAGAGCCTCATTTCCATTAAAATTACTGGGTTGAAATGTCCACACCAGATCCTTATTATGATTAATCTATATACAGGCAGGTATGTACATTTAGTAGCTCTAACTCATCTCTCTGTCTCTTTTGGCTGAGCTGGATTCAGATTCAATTTCCTTTGGGAAACAACAGGCAGAGATTGTAAAGTCCTTCCCTGCTTGAAGACTTTGCTCCAGAGCTTAACAGAATTTAGGTACCAACTTCCCACTGAAGTATTAGGAGTATCTAAGTGCACTGAGGAGCTGGGCATCCCAGCTGCAGCTCTAGGAAAACTTCAGGAACTTCAGCTGCTTAAAGAGTGCTTCATCACTGGAGATCATAGGAGTTTTCTTGGCCATCTGGAAGCTGAGCTCCAGCACCTGCAAGTTTTTCTCTTTGAGGCTTTCATGCTACAGCTGGGGAAAGCTTGCATGAGCTGCCATATCCTGCCCTTGAAAGCATGGAGGTTCCTTCAGGCTTGAGGGGCATTGTTGGCAAAAAGAACAGATTTACAAACAGAAGGGACAAATGAACTCTCAGTGTCCTTCTAAATGAGGAATAGCCCTGCCCAAAGTTTTCTTATGTGAGCTGATTAGCTTCAGTTCAAGTACTACAGCAATTAGGAAAATCTTGCTTTTTGCCAATAGGGGAGGATGATTAATAGAAAGTTGTTTTTTCTTTTAACCGCTCTTCTTTCTGAGTGAGTCCTGTCAAGGCTCAAGCAGGGCTACAAGAGCACTTGGAATTCCCAGCATGCCAGGTGGTAATGCTAAGAGGCAGAACTCCTACAAAGTGTTTTTCTTGGAGTTCCTCACCTTTCTCACCAAAGTCAAGTGCACACAGGCGGGATGTTTGCACAGGTCTGTAGATCTCTTTCAGCTGCTGGTAAAGAATAGTAAATAATAAGCAGTACATGCACATGTATGACACCCACAGCCCTGTGGGGTGACATGGGAAAGATGCTGCTGGAGGAACTGCTACACAGGTCAAGTAGAAGCTGCAGGTTTTTCCTTCCAGCCCTGTGTGGGCATGCTTGGGCTCTGCTCTGATCTGATTAGCTCTGTGATAGCTGCCATCTTCAGTTGCAGATCTTTGGATTCAGTGACGTGCCAGAGCTGTGGTCGCTTCATTTCAGATGTAACCCATCAACTGAGCTCCAGTACTACCCCTCTGTGCACTCCTGGCTTGCTCCAGCAGCAAAGGAGCCCACTTTAATGTCAATGCCTTTCCCTAAGGTCAAATTATGTTGCATATGGTGCTGCCTGGAGCTTGTGTGTGCTGGGCTTGTAGTTCAGCAGAACACAGTAATTTGTGGTGTGAATGTATATCTGAGCCTCTTGTCTGTTTTGTTTTTTGTGAAAGCTTTTGGAAGGAGATGCTGCCTATGAATGGCTCTTGGGTATTGTGGAAGAAATGGATGTGGGTGTGATACCAGGAAGACCAAGGAAAAAAACTCAGTTGTGGATGAGTTTGGGAGACTGGGCAGTCACACATCTCCTCACCAGGACCACATGGACATATATGCCCAGCTCTGGAAGAGAATCCTTCCTTTCTCCATCTTCCTCTACTCCATTTCTTGTGCTCCTCAGCCTAAAGAGAACAAAATGTGATGGTATCCAGTTCACTGCAGGACTGTGAGCAGTGGACAGTCAGCTGTGGGTTGGCAAGAAATGATTAATTTTTCCAGAACACTGCACTGCTCTTTTATAAAACATATTAGTGTTGTTATAAATCAATGAACATGGTTTATAATAGCAATGATGCCCTTGAAATCTGTTAATACTGCAGTCAGTGGTGGTTTGCCAGAGCATTTAGTGCCCTTGGTTTCACCTTGGGCTATTAACTAACAAATCGGTTATTAGCCGGTGGTAATGACCAATTTTCTAGGGATGATTGCTTAAATATTGCCCACCTTGAAAAGAGAATTATTGCTCAACTGAAAACTGAACCCTTATTTTCAACTCGACAGAGCTAATGATCTTATCTGATTTCTTTATCTTCCTCCACCTACTCGAAGGTGGTCTGAGATCGTATTACCAGAGAATGGCTTTGCCTTCTGCCTTCTGTGACTTGAGTCCAGGAAAAGTTCCATATTTAATATTTATTCCCTAAGCATCGGTGGATGAAGACAGATGGTAATGAAACCAGCGTTGCTGAAAGTGACCACAATGATAATAGATTCTTTATGATGTCCAGAAATTCTGGACTCTCAGTCTCGGCTTAAATGTAGCGTGGCGCCAAGCCCGTCACCTTAAGCTTAGTATTCCTGTCATCTCCCTGACCTGTCTTTAGACCTGATGAGTGCAGGCTGCACTAAAGGCATCAATCTGTCTTTCTCCCCCTATAAATGTTTTAAATACCCAAAGCTGGTCACAAATGACACATTCTATGAGAAAACCTGTGTGAGGTGGGGGCTGGGAGGCAAAATATCTAGGGTAAAAAAAAAAAAAAAAGAGAGAGAATCTTTACTCTGGAGCTCATAGGATGTATATGCTTGTTAGCATGCTATACATTGGAAGGATATGCCTGTGGTTTGTGCTTTCTGCTTCTTACAATCATCTTCCCAAAGCAGCATGTTTTAGATGTTTTTGGAATCGTGAACCCAACCATTTTTTCAGAAGTGCAAACAACTATGTATGAATTTAGTATATGGAGAGTGGAATTTTGGTTGTTAACTTTTGAGGATCCCTTAGGACTTACCCAGGCGAGTGAATGAAAGGGTTTTGACTAGAAGCTGAATTTCCCTCTCTTCTCAGGCTAATTCTGCTGCTAAATAAAGCCTCTGCATTTCAGAAATGAAAACACCTAAGTGTGGTTGTAACCAGCAATAGTTTGGACCTTGTATGGATGGGGTGGGCTTGGAACAAGGAGTCAGAGGAAGAATTTGGGCAGCATGTTTGGGTCCCTGGATTCCTGGTGCCAGCAATGCTCTCGTGCAGCTCACACAAATTGTCCTGTAGGATGCAGTTCCTGCACTGTGATTCCAGCCCGCCCATGGTAAAGTTAAAACAGAAGTCCATGATTTCCACAGGCATGGAGGGTATTGTACGCTCACCTCTCTCTTGCTCCATCAGGAATGTGTAAATGAGAGCTAAACCTGTGCTGTGGTACCAGATGGACTCAGCTTCTCCCTGCCCAGAAATCTCTCTCTCTTAAAAAAAAAGAAAACCAACCCAGAAAACACACAACAGTGTTCTGCGCACAAGCAATTTATTTTTTTATACCATTCTCTACTTTTATTTTGCTTCATTTATCTTATACCTGAAGGTTGTGCAGTTTGTGCTGTTATAATGCAAGTTGTATATGGAACTGAGCTCAGGAAAATTAATAGCAAAAATCCCTGAGTCCTAAAAGTTAAGATGCACATGGCAAATATTTGAGGAGGGGTAGAGATGAATTCTTAGCTAAAACTGGAAAAGCTTGTATAACTATGGAGGAATTCAATGTCTTTTTGAGTTGTTCACAAAGAACATCAAATGTTCATGGTAATTTCTGAACATGTTGCTTTATTTTTTTACAGTTGGACTTGATGATCTTAAAGATCTTTCCAACCTAAATGATTCCATGATACTATTATATAAAATAACAACATTTTAATCACTACAAAAATAGTGCAGCATAGTGAAACTGTGTCTTACAGGGCAGCAATAGAAAATAAGGCCCACTGAGCAGGGATTGAATCTTCTAGGATGCTGCTGGATGAATAAATAAATAGACTTCCTTTTTTCTTACTTTTCAAACAAGAGCAACATGCAGTGCTCTTCATCTGTCTGAAACAGCAGGAACAGTCTGCTGGGGACATTGGGGAACATCTTTCTTGCCTCCACTCTATGCTGCCAGTGTCAGGTTGCTGGTGCTGGGTCGTGTTGAGATTCCCAGTCCAAGAGCAGTAAATAATGGATGTTGCACCAGCTGGCTGGTTGGCCTGTAAAATTCTGTTTCTAAAAACAGGATAAAAGGAGAGAAAAAACAATACTTGCTCTCCTGTCCATATCCCCAATATTGCTTCAATCTAAAGTATATAATATAACTTTTATTTAGCAATATTTTAGAAGACTTTTCTGAGTGCATTAGGCCAAAGCATAGTCATTGTGTATGATAGGGCTCTGTATTTATATTTGTATTATTTAAATTAGCTATGCTACCTTCGCACCAGCTAAAACACTTGCATCCTGGTAACCATCAAGAGTGCTCTAAAAATCCAGAATTAACAAACCAGAAGGGTTCTCTGGGGTGGGTCCAGGCAGGATATGAAGGGGAAAAAGGGGCTCTGTGGCACCTCTTCAAAAGCTGACTGTCACTCTGCCCTCACTGAGAGCTCAGAGCCATTCCCACAGAGGGCAGCTTTATGCCAGCACCAGCAGCATTGGAACCACCCCTCCTTGAACTAAATATCTTAAGGACAGACAGTCAGCGAGAGATACCTGAAATGACTTCCTTGACCAGCTGGAAATACTTGAAAAATGCCTACATTTCAGAAAGTGGGTGTTGGACTCTGCTTGAAAACTCACCGAATGGTCTGAGCCCTCAGAATTAAAGTCCTTGTGATCACCAGGCATTTTAAAAAGCCTGGTGATTGTTGTGCTGTCAAACTTTTGAGGAACTGTATGAAACAGGTAAAGCTCAACAATAATTAGGTCTTTGCTTTTGAGACAGAACATGAAGTCTCAGGAGAGGCACTAAAATTTGGCATGATGAAGTGCAGAACAAATTAAATCATTATGCAGTTGAAATTCCCTTCTTTCAGTAACCCACAACACAGACAAATGCACCTTAATTTGCAAAATTTATTGCCGTCAACAATTGCAACCAGCAATATTGCCATGGTCTCAAGAAGCAGTGATTTTATTTCTGCTTTCAAATGACTTCTTGCAAGTCTTTATGACACTTTCTATGTGCCTCAGACCACAAAGAATAAATTAGCCCCGTAGGTCAGTAGAGCAAAGGTTAACACTGTTCCTCTGGGGAGAAAGTCTGCTTACAGCTGAGAAGAGGCAGCTGTAGGGCCTTATCTGCCCTATGCAGGTGAGACTCTTAAAAAAGAGAAGAAACAGCTTAAAAAAGAAATGAAGAAAAAGGGGTCAGGGGCTTTGTTGGAACTATTTTACCATGGCAAGGGTTTTGTTTTTCTTTCTGATTTTACTTGCCTTTCCTCAAGGTGTCTCTAAAATGCTTTTAGCAGGTAGGATAATTTCCTTTTAGAAGCACTAGGGGCTGTGATTTGGGTACTCTGTGTTCTTCTGAGAGTCCTCTACAAAGCCCAGAGAGGGAATTTCCCCTAATTCTTTTTGATCTGGGGGTTGGCTGCATTTGTCTAGGGATTCTAGGTAGGTAGCAGCTCTTATCCAAAGGCAGGTTGACTTCTGAGGGGCCACGGGCTGCAGGAACTTCTGCGTGAGATCAGCAGGCTTGGAGCTTTCTGGGAGTGTCTGGATTGCTGTTTGGGGTGCAAACACCACACATGCAGTGAGGCTGTCCAAGAAATCCTGGACAGATGGTATTCTGTGATGTGGTATGTTCTCCATTACTGGAAACTTTTCTATTGCAATTGGATGGCTTTCTGAAAGATAGTTGAATTAATCTGCAGCTATTGGACTCAGTGTGGAATTTAATTTAGAGAAGCCCGTGTTGTGCAGGAGATTAGATTGGGTGATCAGTAGTACCTTCTGGCCTAAAATCACAACTGCCTAAATCTCTAATATATCTAGTTAAAAGCTGGGTTTGGCTTTTACAATGGCCAGGTTGCCCTCAGCAGCGTGAGTTTTTCTAAGCCTCACACTAGAAAGGACTGCCAAAACCTTCTGCTACAAGGAGCACAGGCATGCACGCAGTGTGCTATACGTCTGCTCTGTATATTTGTGGTGAGCAAAGTATAAATCTTTCCAGTAAAAGAACTCATAAGAAGTCTGTTTGCCAAGTTACTTTCCTCCTTGCCTGGGAATTTAAGGGAACTTTTTTTTTTTGGTCATATAAGCGAGAAAACAATGGAATAGATTCTCTAGTTCTGACCCCTGTTCTCCAAGGCACATGCTCCCACCACTCAGAGTTTTGCACAGCTTCACAGGGGAAATCAGGAGCAAAAAGTTCAACTCTTGGGGCTTATCTGAGCAGGAAGTCAGTACAGAATAAGTTTGGGGATATGTTTTAGGCACTGTAACTGTTCTGTGTTAAATCCCAGAGCGGATGTTCCTCTGTATTAAAGTGCCTTTGTGCAGTTTGGCTTGATCCACTTTCCAAGGGGATAATTTAAACTACAGAAATGGCACCTGTGGCTCAGGAGTTTGTGAAATGGCTACTGTGTTTTAGATTTGAATCCTCATTTATTTATTGCTCCTTTGCTATATGGTCAGGTCTTTACTAAAGCAACATTGAGACTTTTCAGAGCAGCTGCAGAGAACCATATTGCAATTTTTCCTCTTTCAGAAGGCCAGAATAATGTTGATACATCATTCTCTTTTGGTAGATAGCAAGATTTGCACTGTTCCCAGGCTTGTAAAAACCCTGCCTTGTGGACAGCATCTACTGCAAACCTGTTGTCAAACCAATACCTTGAAAGCAGGAAGGATGATGAGCAAACCAAGCCTGAAACTGTCTGGATGGGAACATCCACCTGAATGGCACTTGAAGGAAATATTCATAAGTCTGAAGAAACAAATCTGTAATCATTCTGGTTTTAAACCCAGTAAATGTTAATTATAACCATGTCAAGGGTATGGTCTGTCTTGAAGAAGCTCTGGCTTAAGCAGTGCAGGTGCAAAGTTGGGAAGGATCTCTACAATATCATGTTGTGGAATAACTTTACTATTGCAGGATGGAAGCTGTAGGTGCAAATGACCTATTAGACAGAATTTTCTCCAACAAAGTGGTAATAAAATGCCTTCTGGCATTTTACATATTGATTTATCTCTACTTGTTGTGAAACTCTTCCTGGCAATGCACATCCCAGTAGTGATAGCTGAGGTGTGTGCACTGAAAGCTGACCAGCATTACATAAAGGCTGTATGGAAATGGGGTGTTAGACCCCTTAGCTGCTTCAGCACATCTGTGACTGTCTGCAAGAGAGTTCTACTGATGTGAACACCAGTAATGAAGGCTCAGTCATCCCTGCCTGCATCAGCCTTTCCTCTAGCTGAACTCTGGTGCTTTCTGCTGTAGAGCATGAAGTTTTGACGCATGTCCAATGCCAGGGCTGAGACACAGGACATCAGAACTGAAGGGGCAGATCCAGAATGACACAAACACCAGAATGACATGAACATCTGGAAACTCCATTAGGAGTGTGGATTCCCAGATGGTGCTGAGACGGGGGGGGGCGGGAAACTGGGCTGCAGACGCCAGACGGTCTCACCTTGCCTTGGCTGCTTGGAGGGAAAGGAGATGGAGGGGTCAGTAGCAGCAGAAAAACAATGAGGAAGGAAGATCTACTGGAGCTTGTCTCCATTCTCATGTCTCCTTCCACTGCCTTCCGCTGCTCTGGCCAAGTTGCCTGATGAATTTTCCTGCTCTCAGCTCTTGGCTTTTTTCTTTGAAGTCACACCGTGTTCTGGTCCCTGGTGGCTTCCCTGTGCCCCTGTGCTTCCCCTCTGTCAAGCACATCATTAAAACCCATTCCTTCCAAAAGGTAATTTATATACTCATAAGACTCCACATTAAATATCTGGGGATTTTCAAAGGGAAACAGTAGAAATAATTTCCAAACATGCTAACTTTGCTATCATCTCTAGTTCTACCCTTCTCCCTCCCCTTTCCCCATGTTTCTGTTGGTTTTAGTCAGATTCAAGGATACCAGCCCCAAGGTGACACTTATTTCTTAAGAGCCTGGAAGACTGAAAAAGATTATATCCAAGTAAATATGATACATTGCTCATTTACAACAGCTAATGAACTGGTGAAACTGCCAGGTAGGGTTTTGTCTCAACAACCTGACTTGAGAACACTTTTTGATCTCCCCCTTCAGCACTGAAGGCTATTTTTCTCTCTTAGTACCCATGCTGGTAGATTCTGCAAAAGGCAGCACATCCTACCCTTTGTGTTAATGGGGAACCCACTGTTTCTGTAAAGACCTTCCTGAAAAGCCGGGAAGAGGTAAACAGTGAACTTGGCTTCCTCTGGTATTACTTTCTTCTCCACCTGCCTGTATAGATTCTAACGTGCTACTTGTATTATGTAGGTCATGAATAATAAAGTATTTTGGCTGGAGCTAACCAAAGGCAACAGGTAGGAGGGTCAGGTTTGCTGTTTCCTTTGCAGACACTTGCAGGTTATTTTACAGCACAGATGACCAACAAAACCACCAATATTCTTGTAGGGCCTGTGGGGTGCCAAAGACCTCTTTTTTTTCTTTGCTATGTGGCTGTGCTGTCAGGGTGAAAATTTCAGTGATGTCAGATGAAAAAACTTTCCCACTGACACATGATGGTGGTGGTTCTTATCTTTTATGATAAATCTTGGTGATGATCTGCACCTTTCCCCTTTGCTTGAGCTGACCGTAAGCCTTCTCCCCACAGCCTAGGAAACCTCTGCTGGTTTACTTAATACTTTTCCCTCCAGTGTCCTTTTGTAGTGGTCTCAGCAAAACCTTGAAAGGTGAAGGTGAAACACATCAAATAAAATACTCTTGCAGCAGTGCTGGTTCAGCCAGGGGGAGAGCAGTAATGAAAATAGCATGAAAACACCTGATTATGTTTTCAGCTCTGTTTGGCAGGTCAAAAGACCTTAGAAGAAACACAAAGAGACACCAAATACTGTAGTAATCTTGAGCTGCATAATAATAGAGTATTCATTCATCATTAAAAATAAATAATAATTTTAATAATAGCATGAAATGATAAATAGTTCCAAAGTGGAAAGATATGCAGCAGTTGCTTTACTTCCCTTATAAACAGAAGACAAAACAACAAATACAGTGTGTAACCAAGCAATAATATTCTCTTTTATAGTCTCTGGCAAAAAGTTAATAACAGTTCTGTGCTGTTAAGGGCTCAGGACAATTTTAAAGGAATTTGATATTTTGGTCATCCAGGGAACCATTTTTAAAGTGAGGCTGATCTTATTCAAGGGATGAAGATCTGAAGTCATAGAAGTTGACCTGCAACAAAAGCAAACAAAAACAAAAAGGCTTTTTGATTCTATCATAAACATTTGGCTGTAAATCACCACCAGCCTCAGAACCCACTTAAAAAAATATGATGTTATTTGACATTTTCTTAGCAGTCAAGCAGAAAGCTCTAGCTCCTGGATCGTATAGATTTAGTTTAATGTAGGAGTACGGTAAGGTACCCAGTACCTTTCATGATTATATCAACAGCACTTTCTGTTGGCTGACACATCAGGCTTGTTTAAAATCATTAGACCAAAGCAGACATGCTTTCCTTCACCTTTTTTTTTTTCCTTTTCTCATAATTTCTGAATTGATCAGTTATGGGAGATTTTGAGAAAGTAGTAATAAAAACCAAACAGAAGGCAGACAGTTTAAGAGCCAACTGTTAAATCATCATTATTAGCAACAAAATGGTGTTTTATGACTTTGGAATAAACAGATTTACTAATCTGGAAACTGTCTCTCTTGCTCCTTAGTCTTTTCTTCACAACTGCAATTTATAAGAAGAAGCTGTCCAGCTGCATTTCAGGGATACAGGAAAAAGCAGCTTCTGTGTGTAAATTAGAAATAGATTTCAATTTTCTTGCCGCTGTTGTAACTAAACAGCCTGTTAACCTATTTAAATAGGAGAACATACTCTGTACTCCTGTTCTAGAATACATCAAAAATAATGTGATTATGTCTGTTTTGATACAACCCTATCTTACTGCTACCTATATGCTTTTACATGAATGATACATGGAATTAGTTCCACGTTTCTTCTCTTACAATTAGCATATTAATGTGCCAGACAGATAATGCTAAAAGCCTGGATGCTTGAGCACACACAGTGCCTTCTTCATGAAGCTGCGACACTCAGTCCCTGTGAGTCCTCAGGAATGTATCTGTACAAGCTCTGCCTCCTGCTTGTCCTGAGAGCAGCCCTGACCTATGGACCACAGCTGAGATACTTCAGGCGCTTATTTACTTTGTTGGCCTCAGAAATTCCACTAAAAGAGAAAGGCTCAGTGTCAGGCTGCCCACAACGGGGCCTTTGCTTTTCCTAGGGATGTGCGTGGACGTGTTCGCACGTCACGGCCGCGCGCGTTCCTCGATGCCTCGGGCAGTCCGGGGGATTTCTGAGTGCCCAGAGCTCATATCCATGTCTTTGCTGTGTGCCTCTCTGTGTGTTCACCTCTGCATACAGGCCACGCATTTCTGTGTTTATGCATGCAACGTGAAGGTTGAGACAGTCTCCCATGACTTTATATGTCAGGGATCCAGCATGGCTGGTGAAAGTCCCTAATCTTGAGTCTATCTTGGTGAAACACTAATGAACTTGTAAAAACAGGAAGCAGCGGAAAACAAATGAATTTCAGCTGGTGTTTGAAGAGCTGTCAGATCCCCTCGCTGAAATGTTTCAGAGGAACATCTTTCTGATAAAACCTCTGAGAAAAGTGGAGGAGTTTCAGAAGAGTGATTGGAAAAACAGGATGCCGACTGGCAGGCTTTGCTAATGCATTGCATCTGTAAAGACTCCAGCAACTGAACACAGCATTAGCTGTGTGAGAGCCACGGAACTAGGGAAAGTTATTACATCTGAGCGTGATGGGAAGAAGGGGGAAGGGGGAAAGCAGCTGCTCCCTTTATGCATCTTGCAGTTTGCAGTTTTTTTGAGCCTTTGACATTTTTTGTTCCATCTACTTTGCTGTCAGCACGCAGCCTTAATTCTAACACTGATGAACAATGCTGCTTTGCTGTCCAATATCATCCTTCCTCTGAGGCTCTCCCAGCATTTCATGAATGTTAGGGAAGCTTTGCCATGCCATGAGACATAGTGAGGGCTTGCTGGCTTCACATAGGATGCTGCACCTCTTTGCATAGGTGTCTGCACATCTTTGGCAGATGTTATCCTCATTTTACAGTGGCTTATATCATGGGATCACAGGATCCTTGAGTTTTCACTGATTTTGCCTTTTCTTCATTCCAGAGTTTTTGGTCACTGTTAAACTGTTTTTTTGGTGCTGCCAACTGGTTCTGGGGTGCTTCTTCTTCCACGCCTGTGTAGGACAGGACTGTTTCTTTTTGTCTTAACTCCTGCTTGACTCATGCTCTTGAAAATTTATTTGTTCGAGTATGACTGTAGCAGAGCCCATACAGATAAAGGAGCTCAAGGATATTCTTGCTTCCTCCAGTTTGTACATAGTTGTGCTTCAGAAAGCTAGGAATTGGGTTCTTATAGCCAGGAGAGTGTTAAAAATGTAGAATGAATTGACTTGACAGAGAGTGTGAAGCAAATTGTAGCAGAACTATTGATGACACAGAACCAGCCCTGGCTCTGTGGCTTTACCCACATCCTTCCAGTTCTGCTTTTGCTGGAGTTGTCCCTCAGAGCTGAACTGCCATCTAAGGAACACGTCTGAGGGCAGGAGCCTGTCTGTAGGGTCTCACTGATGAGTCTCTAATACAACCGGCCAGCCTTACAACATACAACTGTGTACTTTCCCTCCTGCAGTGAGTTATTTCTTGTTTCTTTGCATCTAATCAATCTGCAATTCAATGAAAAGCTTATGCATGAGCCCTCCTTACTCAGCAAAGCACTGAAACTTCTGTCTTCAAAAAAACACTTCCGGGGATGCCTCTGAGGATATGCATGTGCCCTGTTTGGAGCTGGTGCACCCAGAGCATCGTGGTGGAGCTGAGAGCTGCCTTTGGGTGTCCTTCTGGGGCTGTCACAGCTCTTTTTTGGGGGAGTGACTCCAAAGGTTGTAGGCTTTGTGTATGCCCTAAGGGGTTTCTAACATCCGAGTCACGGCAGCACAACTGCAATTCCAAACATCCTGATCTCTGCAAGAGGATCTAACAGTGGTCCCAGGAAAGCCAAGGACGGAGCAGCAACCGAAACAATGTAAACAGGAATACATTTAAAACAACAAGATGCAGAAAAATATCTGACAAAGCTGGTCTTCATTAAACTCTTTCTCAGCTGTTTCTCTCAGCGGTGCGTCCTAGTTCCGTCTGCTCCTACAGCCCTTCCCTGGAAGGCAGATGCTTTTGTGGGTGAAGCATCAGGCTGGGAGTTGGGAGACTTAATTTTGCTACTGAGTTGGGCAAAAGCAGTGTCACGTTTGCCTTTTCAGTGCCTGTCCTGTGATTCTTATTGCCCTGACCTCCCAAAAGGCCAAGTTCATGCTTAGTTTCATGTACATGAATCCCAGCAGCTGCTGTTGATGGGTTTCCATGTGTGTGGAAGGGTTTGGGAGGATTGTGGGGGCAGGCTGAGAGCAGATTTTGTAGGCAGATGCTCTCTTTGAGGAGACTATTCAGGGAGTAGCTCAAAAAGTCTCTGCTCTCCTTTCTGAATATCAGGCAGTGTTTACAGAGATATAAAAATATTTTTCCAATCATGTAAAAATATCTGCTCCTTAATTCCTGTATGCTCTGCTCCTTCCATAACTAATTAATCATCATGATGTCCTATGAAAAATGTAATTATCTCAGTTGTCGCTGTCCCATTTCACAGGCAAGGAAAACCCTGGGGACACCTTGCTGTACTCTAGTGGTGTTTTGTTGATCCCAGGAAGCCCGGGTGCCTCTTAAGCATAAGCCAGGATTTACAAATCCTACCTTGTTCTGGAAATAAACATATGATGAAATTTATCATGTGCTGTAATTTACAGAGAAGAAGAACGATTTTCACATTTCTAACTTAATGCTTACTTGTCTTTTTGTTGCTTTGCTTTAATCTGCTTCACCTTTTTGAGGCAACTGGCTTCCTAGGGTAAGGGCTGCTGTCTGTTACCTGATTACATACTGAGTCTGAATACCCACTCTAACCCTGGCAGGCCCTTCACCTTCTGCATTATCTATTATTTTTACTGGATAAATATTTTGGTGTTGTGGGGTGTTTTGTTTGCTTGTTTGTTTTTTATTTGTGTGATCACTGGGTGGCTTAAAAGAGATATCATAACAACGACTTGCATTTTTTTTTCATTCAGATTGCTGATATTTTGATGGTAAAGAGTTTGCTTCTATGATACACATTTTGTTAATTTGGCAAAATTAGGGTAGAATTTTAGGCCATGTTGTAGAAAGGTTATAGAAATGTTCAGTCACAGCTGTAGCTAATGTGTGCTTCTAAAAGGAGTCAGTGCAAAGATGGAAATTTGGAACAATGGAAAATCTTGTGTTTCTTGGTTTAAGATTCTAGACATCTGAGTTTAGAAAGAATTTTAATTTTGGAACCCTGTTATTCAGTGTCTGTCACACACATCCAGCTTCACATTATCATATTAATCAGTGTTGTCCAATGCCAGCTTTGACTGAAATCAGATACTGGATGAGAAAGACTCTGACCTCGGGTGGCTGTGGGGTTGTGTCCCTTGGTGTTGGCTTCAGCCCCATTGTAACTGCTGGACCCCAGTGAACTCAGACTCCCACAAATGTGCAACGTTGACTCTGCAAATCTGTTTCTCTGTGAAATCCTCTATTGTTCTGTGCTTGAGGCCTTGAGAATTCTCTCCATCAGAAAAAATAATTTGCCAGATGTCTTAATAAGTTCTGTGCATTTATAGTTCTATATAAGGAGGGTTTTTTTAAGCAGCGGATGTTTATTTTTGGCAGCTTCTGTCATTTAATTCCTGCTCCAGCTACCCTCTAAAAAACTGATAACTGTATCCTCTTCCCATCTCTCAAATTTAGAGATGAGCATCAGGGTCCAGTCTGTATGTTTGGCCTAAGTCCAAACATGTCTGAACATGGCAGGTCTGGGGAAAGTTCCAGTCCAGGTTTCAGAATCTTCAGGTCTGCTATTTTGTTTTTCATCACTCAAATGAAACAGATTTAAAGGTTTAGCCTATACTTTTATTATTTAAGAAAGCATCTATGTGTATACGTAACAGGAAAGAGAAATGGAACATTGACTTGAAAACCCTCCAGTTCTAATAAGGGAAACAGCTTTCTCATAGGTTCCCACATCATCAGTCAGCTCATCACATGCATGCTGCTGCAAGACATTTTTTTTGTGATGAATTGAATAATCACATCTGTTTCTCAAGCTTGAGAAAAGTTTAAAAAGTCATTAACATTCTCCGTTTCCACCATTGGCAGAATCTACTTATTTTTTTGTTTTTTTAAACCAGAATCTTGGCAGTGTAGACACGTGTGCATGTGAAAAACTCGTCTGTGTGTGTTTGTGTGTGTGCCTGCAGCTGCAGTGAGTGTGTGTGATTGTGAGCACTTCCACACAGACAGACAGACAGCACCCACCTGTGCCCAGGCACACAGCCACCACCTGCAGGCACGGGCACAGGGATGGGACACAGGATCACAGAATATCCTGGGTTAAGGGATGCTCAACAATCATCCAGTCCAGCTCCTGCACAGACACCTCAACAATCTGTGTTGGAGAGCCGTGTCCAAACTCTCCTGGAGCTCTGGCAGCCTCGGGACTGTGCCCATTCCCTGGGGAGCCTGGGCAGTGCCCAGCACCCTCTGGGGGAAGAACCTTTCCCTGATACCCAACCCAAACCTCCTCTAAACCCCCCTGGCACAGCTCCAGCCGTTCCCTGGGTGCTGTCCCTGTCACACAGAGCAGAGCTCGGAGCTCCCTGAGGACGCTGCAGCCCCTGCTGAGGCCCACCCTCAGTCTGCTCCAGACCAAACAGGCCAAGTGCCCTCAGCCCCTCCAGCACGGCTTCTCCTCCAGGCCCTTCACCACCTGCACGGCCTCCTGTGGGGCTCTCTAACAGCTCAGCACCATTCTTACCTTGCTCCTGTGGGGCTCTCTAACAGCTCAGCACCATTCTTACCTTGCTCCTGTGGGGCTCTCTAACAGCTCAGCACCATTCTTACCTTGCTCCTGTGGGGCTCTCTAACAGCTCAGCACCATTCTTACCTTGCTCCTGTGGGGCTCTCTAACAGCTCAGCACCATTCTTACCTTGCTCCTGTGGGGCTCTCTAACAGCTCAGCACCATTCTTACCTTGCTCCTGTGGGGTTCTCTAACAGCTCGGCACCATTCTTACCTTGCATTGCCCAAAACTGCCCCAGCACTGCCGGTGAGGCCGCCCCAGCCCAGGGCACAGCGGGACAATCCCTCCCTGGCCCGGCTGACCCTAGGACAGGGATGTCCCTCCTGGCTGCCAGGCCACTGCTGGCTCAAATTCCATTTCCCATCAACCAGGGCCCCCAGGTCCCTTCCCACGGCGCTGCTCTCCAGCCTCATCCCCCGCTCTGCCCGTACATCCAGGGCTGCCCCGTCCCAGGTGCAGAACCCGGCACTTGTCCTTCTTGTTCAACTTCCCACAGCTGGTGATGGCCCAGCCCTCCGATCCTCCTGCAGGGCCTCGAGGGATGGGCTGTGTGTGCACAGTGCCCGCACACACCTGCTCTTCTCCCAGAATCCCGATTTTCCCCATCAGCAAGCTGCAGGCACATGCAGGCAGGAGACACGAGAGGGCAGCGTCCCCTCTGCCGCCGCCTCTGCCGGGGTTCGCTCCCATTGTTATGTTTATGCAAACAGCCTTTGACATAATAGCTTTGAAACAGTTGAAAATTGGATTGTGCCTTTAGGCCAAACATTCAGACCACCACCTTGGCTATATTCATCTGCCACAGTAAATTGGGTTCAGCCTTGGCTCCACACACTGTATTTCAGGGAAGGATTACAGCCTAGCAATAACTTTTGTACAGGAAAGACAAATGCAAACTCCTGACAGAAATATTGGAGCTGTTTAGTTGTGCAACCCCCTATCTGGAGGAATACAGATTGCGCTGAGAATTTCTTTGGACATCCGAGGAGCAAATAAAACAAATTCTCAGGCTGGAATCTCCATTCCTTTCTTTTTCAGCTTCCTAATGCAATCTAATTATGGTTTAACCTCCTGAAATAAATACCTAATAAAAGATGAACCTATTAGAAGAGGAAATTTACTGCCCACTAGTTAGCAGAAATTCTTGCCGTGCTCCCTTTAAGTGATAATGTTATTGGGATAGAACATTGTTTGACTGGTTAATCATCCCTCCACTGCAAGACAGATTATATGGAAAATAAAAGTCACAGCACAGCCAGTCACAGTGTCAAAGCCCATGGTTAAAAATACTTTTAACATAAAAAGATGTGTTGAAAAGAAGGGAGAGGGTAACCCCTTCAACAGGGGTTCAGCAAGAATTTAAGCTGTGCTCTAAAAGGGAGACAGTGTTCCCTGGATTTACCAGTCAGTGCCACGATTAATTTTCTACAGGCTGCGTTACAATTTTGTTGCATATTTAAGAAAGTGAAGGTTTATTTGGTACTGATCCCAGAGTCAATGTGCTAGTTTCAACCTTTTCCAATTCATCCTAGCAAATGTGTTGTGTCCATGAAATTTGGGGCTATATTCTTCCTTCTATCTCCAAGAAGGCTGGACATGCAGGTGGAAAGGAGGAGATGGTGTCAAAAACTCTGCACGCTGGCAGGAGGGATCTGAAGGTGAAGTTGGGGTGGGGACAAGATGAAGGCTTGGGAGAGAAGAAAAGCAGCAATTCCTCTGGCACTCTTCCCCTCTGCATCTCTAGTTTCCATCGTGGTGCTGGCCCATCAGTGGATTAATGAGGCTATTGACTTTGCCAGGGGTGGAGAATATAAATAAAAGCAATTTCCTGGCCTAGCTCCCACTGAAACCTAATCCAGTGGGAAGAGAAAGGCTCTCCTCTTAAGACGAAGGCTTTTTTAGATCGGGTGGTAGCTGAGCTGCTGATAACTTTATTGTGAAAGCAAGATGATTTTTTAAACTACATACTGAGCTTTCTAAATTCATGCAGGCTTGCACACCAGCTGCTTCTGGTGTGCAAATGGAGTGACAGGTGTGTTGTTAGCAGGAACTAACAACAAAAACACATTTCTTGTGTGAGTATCTAAATGTTTTCCAGGATGGCATTTGCCCAGACCTCTTTATGTTGTACCTGTGGAGGTCTTCCACTTGGATGATCTTAACTCTTTTTATTGCATATACCAAGATCTCATACCCTGCTTTTAAGGCTGCAGAATACAGCAATAATTTTAGCTGCCTGTCACTGCTTCTGAATGAAGTAGTCCCTTTATTTTAGCATTAGAAGCAGTAGTTACACTTAAACAAGAAGTAGAGCAAGCATGGAAAACTCTGCTCTGTGCATCCCCCATCAGCTGTGATGGACCAAATTCTGAAGCAAAATCTCCCATGTTCATGTTTTCAACAGGAGTTCTGCCCTGAGATAAGGAGCCTCTAGTACCTTCCACAGTCAAGAGACAGCAGCTTAGTTGAAGTGGGACAGCAGGAGCATTACACGTGCTGTGTTCTAAGAACAAAATTGTCAGAATTAGCCCACTTCATTTATTTATTTATTCATTTTTCTAGTCACACTTTGCTCTCTTATGCAACAGTTTTGCCAGTGGGTAAAATATTTGGTGCTGGCCTCTGCCAGAAAACAGAAGTCACTAGCTGAAAATGGATAGGAAGTCACACATAATAAGAGAATCATATATTTCCATAGTACTATGAAGAAGTTTTGCTGCTTGAAAAAATGCTTGTTTCACAGAAACACAATTAATTTTTTTTTTCTGTCTCCAGCTCTTTCTCCAGAAAGAAAAAAAAAAAATCTCACTAGATGTCTTCAGTATGGTCCCCCCTATTTATCAGGCCTCTCACACTGAATAGAGCAGTATTTTTATGGACAAAACTGAGTGAGCTGGCTGGATTTTGCTGTAGCAGACTCTGATGTGGTAAAGGCTCTTTGTCATATATCACAGTCAGAAGTCATTTATTATCCTGCTTTCCTTTGGGAAGAGACTGGGGCAAAAGATCCAAATTCTACCTTTCCTTTTCCTCAAGTGTGTGTTTTATAATCATCACTTATTAGCAGGATTATGGTAGCATCTAGGTAATCTTGCCAGGATCAGGGCATTATTATGATGAACAATGACAGAAGTCTATTCATTAGAGTCCAGAGAAATTGTTTTGCTTGGCTGTAAAAGCACTTGGGCCAAGGAGGTCAGACAGCTTTATTCAAAGTCCTCTGCCCGTGTTACCAACTCTCGTGATATTATCAAAGTCTCCCACCATCCTGGGCTTTTCAGTGAGCAGCACCTCCTGCTGTCATGTGAGTCCACAAGAACCTCAGCCTTCATTAAACCAGAGACATGATTCAAGCCCTGTTGATTTCAAGTGAAAAGTCTGAAAAATATGGGAAGCAGAAGGCAAATAATTACCCACTTGAGATATATAGAGATAATACATATATATATTAATTTTAAAAAATTTTTTGGAAGGTCAACTTTGTAGATTCTTGGAGCTCACTGGAGACAGGGCAGGAGGGGACCTTGGAAGTCCTTAGCCCTGTGTTTTTCCATTCCTGAGCCTGTGCCCTCTAATGCTGGTGCAGAGCAGGAAGGCGGGTATGAAACACCTTTTTGTGTGACTCAGGCCCCTGCCAAGGCAGGAAGGATTCCTCATAATCTGAAGGAGGCAAAGAGAGTGTGGGCTAAATACTTCTAAAATAATTATTTTATAAAGTGAGGCTCTGTTTCAGTCTAGCCTACCAATCTCAAAAGGATGGCTATTCCCTTTCCATTTAGAGGGTGAAAAGTTGGGAGCCAAGAATAAGTAGAGGGAAAGGGGTTATGATAAAAATACATCTTTCCTCTTTCTCAAGATTGTCTTCCCCACAGCCAAACACACACGAATGCCACTGACTGTATCTCATTTATCCTTGGTTTCTCCTTTCCCTGTCTAGCCCCTTTGTCTCCTGTCTCTATGCCTTGCAGATTATTTACCCATTCAGGCTCCCAGGCTCTTGCCCAACTCTAGCAGCACTTAAAATGCTGGTTTTCAGGAAAGCACTACTTAGAGCAGACTGAAGAAGGATCTGACTTAGGATTAACCCAAAGAAAGCAATTCCCTTTACTGGAGTTTTTCTGATAGCCCCCATTTCTGTTTTGTTCCCCTTTGAGTACAAAGGGGTGAATTCAAATAGGATCTTTTCTGCCAATGGAATCCTGAAAATCCTGAAAATAGAAGAAACCCTGAATTCTCTTTTTTTTTTTTCCCTTTGAGCCACAAATACTGGGAGCCCTGTGGTCCTAACTGATGGGCAGAACTTGCTGAAATGCAGATTGCCCCACTCACAGGAAACCAAAATTGTTGAAACAAATGCTGGAACAAAACTCAGGAATGAGAAGGCTTTCCATGGATTGGAAATGCCAGTTCTCAGTTTGTTTAGTTCTCAGAAGACTTTGAAGAATTTAGGTTGATGTTTTTTGTTTTAGAAACAAAACAGCTGCCTGGTCTCCTGAGCCTGTGCCAGGAGTCCACACTCCCAGGAACCCTTTTGTGCTGTCTCCACATTATTTTCCAACAGAAAAGTAATTCACAGGAGAGTTTCCATCCAGTTTCACTGGGAACCTCTACTCAGTCCTAACAAGCCTGGTATTACCAGGGGAACCCTGGACCCCATTTTGAGGTCTGCTTAATTCTTGCTCCTTCTTCCTTTGACCTTTGCCTTGCCATCCCAAACTCTGTGTGAAGAGGGGCCTTGCTGCCTGAGTAAAGGCTCCCAGAATTCAAGGTCTTCCTTCCTTTTCTGAGAGCCTATGTGAAGAACTTTCAGTCCTGTCCTTTCAGCCAAAGGTTTTTTTCCTTTCCTCTTTCTTTCCCTTCCCTCTACAATTAATTAGCTAATAATTTTCCTACTGATCCATTCTTCATTAAATAGTCGAATCCCTTTTGTTAGATCTGGTTGGAACAAAGGTAGGAGAATTTATGTCTTAATTTTAGTTCATTATGGCAGAGAGCATCCCACCCCATCACTCTCCCTCTCCCCCCCACCTCTCTCCAGGCCCTCCCTCTTCCTTTAGAGGATCAGTTATCACTTTGCCCCTAAACTCCTCACATTCTGCAGAGGCATTGGAGGAGCCTTCACTGCCCTTTATCTTCTGCTGCCTCATTAAGAGAAATGAACCTGAGTCTGAGAGGAATGACACTAGGGAAATAAAAATATAATCCCTTGGTGCCACCTATAATGAATTGTTATGAAAACCATGAAAATATCTGTCTGCAGATATTGTTCTTTGATTTGAAGTCAGTGTTGTAAGCGGTAATTTTTGTCATTAAAGCTGTTAATCTGCGCAGTGTTCCTCATAAGTTTTTATGAAGAAAAACAGCCCTGCTGCCTACATGCTCATGCAGGGAACTTCTGAGCACTGCTACATGAACAGGGTGCCTTTGAATAATTATCTTTAATTATAGCTGAGGTGGTTGTCTGTCTCAGAGATGGGGCTGTTTCATGGCAGCCTGCTGGCCACTGCTGACAGGGCTTGGAATGAACTGGTTCATCTGAACCTTGCTGACACCAAAATCCCCAGCTGGCTCCTGGTGGGGGACATGTGGGAATGTCCTGGAGCACTGAGCTCCCTGTGTGTGTGCAATTAGCTGCACTGATTGCCCCAATCCTGTGCTCTTGTGTTTGGGATGGGCTTGTGAGGGATCAAAGATGAGCCATGGGGAGCAGAGGTGTGCTAGGAGTCCTTCCCCAGCAGTCACAGACCTGATCTCCTTCCTGCAATCCATCTTGAGCTTTTCTGGAGTGGGGTCCTCTTCTACCACATCTGAGAACTTCCCTGAGATGCTAGGCAGCTGCTTTTCATGCTGTGCACGCCAGGTCAGGGCAGGGGGGTCCCTACAGCCCCTTTCACCAGTGTGACTGCACTCCATTACCCCCAGGTGACACTCCAGACAGAAATCACTGGTGCTGGGGAGGGCAGAAAGCATGGTAGCCTCATGGTGTTTAGATTCCTCAGACTGAAAGGAGCTGTGGGCATACTGGCCAGGAGGAAATGGCCTCAAGTTGCACCAGGGAAAGTTTAGATTGGACATTAGGAAAAATTTCTTCACTAAAAGGGTTGTCATGCACTGGACAAAGCTGTCCAGCAATGTGGTGAAGTCACCATCCCTGGGGATATTTAAAAGACACATAGATGTGGCACTCTGGGACATGGTTTAGTGGTGGGTTTGGCAGTACTGGATTAGTGGTTGGACTCAATGATCTTAAAGACCTTTGCAACGTAAGTTATTCTGTGATTCTAAGGAAAATCAGACTTTGAAAGGTTTTTTGCACCTCCCTCACAGAATTAGCTCCCTGCTGAAAATGGCTATATTAACCTGCAGTCTGATCTTGTAAGGATTTCCTTATTCCCATCAGAAATTAGGTAAAGTCTCAGCGCTGATTTACACTAGGCAAACATTTGGCTTAATTGCTTGACTTCCTGGATCTTAGCACAACCACAGACACCCCCAGCTCTGCAAATATTTAGGTTCCCATTTGTGGAAAAGATGAAGGCTGAGACTGATCTCCACTGACTTTGCAGAAAGGGCATTGTGAAGTGCATGAGAATAGAGGCAACATCAGAGACTTAAAAATAGAAATAAAAGACCAAGAAAGAGAATGAGTTAATAAATCTTTCAAGACACCAAGTTGATGGAATAATGAAAACAACTACCAGGACTTGCCATGGCCCCTGCCCCTTAAAGGAAGCCTCTTCTCCACTTGGTCTCTGCTTTAAAAACAGAAGGCTTGTAAATAGCTTCTGGTTGAAGGCATAAGATATTCATTGTCTTTTCTTATGCAACTGTCCACTCTGAAGTCCTGGTATTTTACTCTTAAACATCTGGAACTAGGATTCCTGTATATAATGCCCATAACCTCTGTAGAGAAAGTAATTTGTGCTTCCTGAAATTCTCAAATGTATCCCTAGTATCAGGTGTTTTGTTTAGGCAGCTTGAAGCTGTGAGAATTCCTGAGAAAAAGCTCTTTATTGGCCTCTGCTTCAAGGTAGAGAACTCCAAAATGTAGCAAATTACCCTTTATGCTCCAGGCAGAGTAGCAGTACAGGACAGGCAATTCTTTCCTTGCTCCTGACATCCTACAGCTCTGAAGGCTTTTCTAGCATTTTTGGGACTGTAAGAACAAGCTGATCAGGGAAGAGGGCTCTGCAGACACCATTAACATGGTAGGCTGAATCTGCTGACAATAAGTCAATGATTCTTTCTGACATGACTCTAAGAGTAGCAGAAGGACGTCTGTAGGATGACTCATGTTAATGGAAGAGTGGGATGTATGACTTGAGATTTAGGACAGATGTCAGGTTCAGGGAAGTGTGGTGTAAGGAAGGTAATTTTTATTGGCATAGTAGCAGGAGATAACTTGTCAGAGTGATGTTGACTCCTTTTTTGTATTGTTTGGGCAAGTCCTCTGGGAAGATGGCAAATGGAAAGGGCAGAGGAAGATCTGGCAACATCCCCTGCCAGATGGAAAAGGTTGTCTTCCAGCGGACAAATAGTCCATGGGGTGGTGGTGATTCCATCACCTCCAGTTTGCAAAGCCATGGAAGAGGTGAGAAAAGTTTTTTTTTAATTATCTCCAGTGCAGTCAGGGTGGTTGCTCCCTTTCAGACCTGCCTGTGTGTTGAGTTCGCACCATTCCCATGTGTTGATTTTAGTAAAGGACCCATTTAAAACATGGCAAACCCCTATGCAGACACCACTTCAAGAGTTATGCAGTTCTTTTTCTGTCTTGGATGGTCATGCTTACCAACAGAAGCTAAATATTTGTAAGTCCAGGTTTAAAATATCAGAGAGCAATCCACCAAGTTAATTTAGGGTTCTCATAACATCAGGAGATACACATCTTCTGCTGGCACTGATTTCAAGCTCCTGGTCTTACTTTTCCTGCTTTTGAAGAAGTTTAAGTATTCCAGGACAGATTCATGGGCCAAGAGAGGCCCAGCAAAGACGTTAAGCAAAACTGTGATACTTCCTTTTCTTTGTTCAAGAAGGGTACGTGGGTTGCACTCAACTTCATTCTGGTAACTGTAACAGTAAGATCAACGGTAATGATTTAAAAAGCCTCTGAATGATTTCCAGTCTCTCCTCCCACCTTCTAAAAGCTGAGGTGAAGCTCTATCCAGCTGTCATTGGGAACAAGAAATTCAACCAGACACCTTTAGCAATATTAGTCTTATTTATGTAAAGTCAATTCTTAATTAATATTGATGTACAATCTATAAGGCAAGGATCAGGGCTGTCTACTTCCAGTGCCATGTGTGACCTGCTCCCTATCCCAGACCTTATTCTTTTCTGGTTTCTTCTTTGAACACGTGACATTTATCTGCCACAATCTCTGCTGCATTTTGTCCCTCCTGTTCACAGAAATGATTGCAGCTGGAATTTGAGTGGAATTTCCTGCTCTCCCTGGTTTCCGTGTTCCTTCTCGCCACAGGGTCAGGACAGGAAGTGGGATTTTGCAGAATATTTTGAATGTGGTGTGGGAGACAAGAAAAAAGTGAAGTTCAAATGGTATCCACTGCTGCATCTGCAGATGTGCCAGTGTTTGTTCCATTGTGCTGCCATTTATAGGGTCTTATTTTTTCTGAACACAATGGGATCCCGATTCATGATAAGAGCTCAGACAGTTCTGCCTTATATAGATAACAGTAGGAATGCCCAGAATAATTTGCAAGATATTAGCTAGGTGATAAATTTCACAAGGCTCCACTGAATAGGCAGAATCGTATCTTGCAAATAGAGAAGTGAAGACCTGAAATTAGGGATGAGTTGCTGGCTTAAAAAGAGAGGGACAAAGAAGGGCAGGTAGGGACACCATCCTGGCTGGTAAGCACCCAAGCATCTCCCTGTGCCCAAAAAGACATTTCTTCCACCAGGTTATAACAGATTCCAGAGCCAGTGTGAGCTGAATAAGCAGATAACCCAGCACATTGTGTGCTACCTCTGGTTGCCATAGTGGAAAGACTCCTACAGACAAAGCCTTTGAGTTGCCTTGCCATTTTTTGTGGATGGAGGAGGAGGAGCAAATTGATGTACAAAAGAGTGAGCTGGAGACAGCCTGAGATTGAAAGCCACAGGGCTTCCTTCTCTGCCTTCTCCACTGGAGCCTTGTGCTCGTTCCCTGCCCGGACTGAGGTTTCTCCTCTCCCCACACAGGGATGGGTTGCAGGTTGTCAAGTGGCCACGGTGCCAGAGATTGCAGACCTTACAGTGCCTGTCAGGGAGGGCTGTCCTGAGCCAGGCTCTGCCTTCTGATTTCCAGTGCAGCCCTTGCAGCTTGGACACCCAGGGTCAGTCAGCTGCAAGGATGAAACAGCTTCCCGTACTTTCACAGCAAGAGTCAGGCTCTGAGCCCTGGCCAGCAGAGTCTGGCTGGGAAGCATGGGAAACTTAACAGTCAGAGGGAAAATCTGCTCTATCAAGGGCTGTTTTCCTGGGGCTGCAATTTCTAATGCATCCAGCACATTTTTTTGGGTAATCTCTGCTCCTGGAGCAACATTTGGAAGAGTGGAAAGAGAAATATTTTATCTTCAAAAAAACAATTCATACAACAAATTGAGAGGGATACTGCCAGTCACTAACAAAGTAAACAGAGCTCCACAGGTCTCAGGCTGCCACCTTTTGCTGAACCCATTAACTGTTTCCTTAATAGCAGAAGAGTGAAGTGGATTTTCCCCTTCATTACTTTTAGTGTAGGATATAGGTTTTTAAAGTGGATCCTTTCAGAAGGACGGAATAAATTAGTACATTGGAGTTTTCTTTTTCCAAGTCTAATCTTTATTAGAGATGCAGTAGATTCTCTTCACCTTATTTTTTGTTCACCTCTCTATTTATTTAAGTTCAAGTAGATAGTTTTCCTTCAATATCTCATTGTAACTGCCTCCCTTGCTAAGACAGTTAAGGGATATTGATGTGATTATTGTAGACATGCTTTGCTCAGCTGTTTGTCCATTGTGAGTTGTTGCAACTGTTCAGCAATCAAAATATTAAATTGTTGTAGACTATAAGTCAGTCAGGATTGAACTTATGTGAGAAGCATTCATTTAGGGTTGGGGTTTGGGCAAGATCTGGGAGCAAACGTCTCTGACCCCATGGAAGCACTTGAGACCTGCCTCTTGCAATCACTTATTCCAAAATTGTGATATTTGCTTATTTAGCCAATCAACACATTTTCAGTCCTACATTAACAGTTGGGACCCACTGCAGAATTACCCTGAACTTACTGGTTACTCTTTTCAGGCAGGTTCATGGGAATTCTGTTAAACTTCTGCCCCATTTCATCTCTTGGTCTGCGACATGTCCAAGTGTGCTGGGTGATAGCAGAAATCCAATCAAGACGTGCCTAGAAGTAGCTCATAGGCCTGTACCCAAACCAGCCCTGATTTGTAGACAAGAAACACCATGAGAATGATTTTGGCAAAGGCTGTGAGCTATTCCATAGTTCCCTACAAATATTGGTGTAGACAAAACCTGAATGACAGGAAAGCAGCGTATCTATCATCAATGAACACAAATGTTCAATATTCGTGTTTTGTGTGCATAAAGGTTTTTTTTAAATACAGGAAGAAATGTTGAAATATTTAATTTTTAACCAGCTCTTACTTGGGGTAAGTAGCATCCTTTCTCCTTTCCTTGCTACAGCCATGGCTGATACAATGTCATGGGAAAACCGAATGCTGCCGGCTGTACAGCACTCTTTATCTGGGTTCAACTGGCACCTGTGAATTTTCCTGCCATATGCATATGTGTTATTTCTTCTTCCTTCTGCTATGGTCCTGAACTGTGGCTTCTTCCAACACTGCTGCAACAAAAACTCCTATCTGTTTTCTACACTACTATATGTGCTTCATAATTACTTTAAAATTCTTGTTTTGACTCTACTCCAGTCAGATAAACTCCAGTATTCTTACTTAAGACATAGGGAATTAAGGCCACAGAAATGAGGGCTGCACACACAAAGGCATCCAGAACTCTAATTTTTATTTGGTTCCTAAGGAAAATTTACATGTTGATGTCTTTTTATGGACTGGATTTTGAAAAAAACTATTTCCAGAGCCTAATCTTCAGGTGGAGATAAATATTCCCTTGCAAAAACCCCTACGAAATTTATGTCCTGTATGAGTTTTCCCAAGTTCTTCAGGAAGTCAGCAGCTAAGAAAGACACCAGATTCACATCTCCCGACACCCAGCCGCACTACTTAATTGATACATTTCATACTTGTAGGAACGAAGCCAATTTTTAATCTTTGATCTTGGTGTGAACTTACTTGGTGTTATAAATGTTGAATTTTTAGTGTATTTTTATACCGTTACAGTTATGAAATTGACTTCTCATATTTATCTTCCTTCAGGAAACAGAGTAACACGATTATTGGAATGGGTTCTTTGAAGCCTGTGATTCTGCAGGAGTTTTTTTTCCCTCTGGGCTGTCCTCAAGCAGTGACACCATGTCTAGCTCTCATTGTAAGAGCCCTAATGAAAAAGCCAAGCCATCCTTAGGTTCATATGTCCTCCAGGACTTGGGGAGATGGCAGTGAGTCAGGCTCAGTGCTGTGGCTCTGGCTGCGGTGTTTTATGGCCCCTCTGACCCAGTGAAGTCACCCGGCCACGGGTGCCGGGCTCCGGGGTGAGCAGCGTGTGGTCTCCTTGGAAACTGCGAAGTTGTGCGGGCAGGCAGGAGCGTGTGTGCCCCAGAAACAGAGCCAGGAGAGCCTGATAGGAGACCTCCAGCTGGAATTTCACTGGAGGAGGAAACCATGTCTGATAGCTTGGCCTGCCAAGCCTTTCATCTGACCTGCTGCTGTCCCAGGCTGTCACCCCTGTAACCTCCTGTTAAAAATACCAGCGTGTTTCCTTGCTGGCCGGACATCCTGCCAGCGAGCTCTGCTGTCCCAAGGAGCCGAAACTCTGGGAGAGCCCTGCTGCCACAGGGGGCTGGACAGTCAGCAATTCAGCCTTCCACGGCTTCTTTCGAGGCATCTGCTTCCCCACGTTATCACAGAATCATTTAGGTTGGAAAGGCCTCCAAGATCATCGAGTCCAGCCTTATCTATGATTAAAGACACTGTGCTGGAGGATTTTTTTTTCTCAAGCTAATCTTTATGTCAATGCAGTAGATCCTGTTCACCTTATTTTCTCTTCAGCTCTCTATTTATTTAAGTTCAAGTAGGTAATTTTCCTTCAATATCTCACTGTAACTGCCTCCTTTACTAGGACATGCACAGCAGCATGTTAAAATCAACACCAACTAATCAACAATTAACTCCAGTGCCAAATATGCCCCCTTCCTTTGTGATAACAACTTGATATTCTGTAGAAAGGAACTACCAGCTTTGAAAATCAGAATATGAGTTGTCTCCAATTCCTCTGCTCAAGTTCTGCATTGTCACAAATTCACCTTCTTTGTTGGTTGTTTTTAAATTGGTATTACAAGAGCACCTGGGAATCCCAGGTAAGACCTGCAGCCCTGTGGGGACAGGAGCTCCCTGGGCAGGTGCTGTAGAAGGCAGGTCCAGCCCCAGAGAGCTCATGGGCCATGGATGAACCCCACAGCAATGGATGAATTGGACAAATTGGGCAGATGTGGTTTGGAGAAAACTTTCAGCAGTGTTTGGCAGAAAGGTCAGCGGGCTGCTGGATTGACAGGCAGCAATGGGAACAGTCTGTGAGCACTAAGCTCGAAGAAGTGATAAGACATGGTTTGCCAGAGGATAGGTAATTGGACAGGTTTTTCACACAAGTGGGTGGAGCAGTGTGGGAGAACACATGGCAATGCTTAAAGGAGAAGTTGGCTTGCAGCTTGTCCAGGACACAGTAAGGCCAGGAAGTTCCCAGGTTTTTTTTCCTTCAGGGATAAAAAATAGCTTTACTTTTAAAAGACTGGCATTTCATTCTACCAAATTCCTTTTCATTTCTGCTCTGGAAAGTTTCTTAATTTTGTTTTTATTTGTTTCATGTTTCCTATGAAAATTACAGTGATCAAAATCTTAAAAAGTATCTTCTGGTACAAGTTTTCAGACTTATTACAAAGCCACATTTTGAAAAGCAAACATTGAATATTGTAAGGGAAAACATTTCTCCAAGAAAGTCCTTGTTCCTTTCCTTTGCTGGGTTTTCAAAAAATCTGTAAAAAGCACTAACCAGGTTAAATGCTTTGGCTAGCAAAATTTTCCATGTTTGTTAAAAAGGTATTTTTCCTGAGAAACACTCTGATGAAAACACTTCAACCACCTCTTGGAATTAGAAAAAAATATTATTAAAAGATATTTGCCCAAGTTTCCTAAAGGGAAACAAGTGTCAGCATTAGATAATTAGAAACCAGGGACTCAGCCTTGTCTCAAACAACTGAACAGAGCTTCTTTGAACTCATCTTGACTTCTCAGTGCTGTGTCAGAGGAGGAGATTAGTGTTGGAAAACATGCTAGAGACAGGAGTGAATGCTGCACTGTTTAAGAATGAAAAAATTGCAGACCAAGCCCTTTCCCCCACCCCACACCAGCTACAGCTCTTGCTTTGGGAGACAGGATATGTCTCAATTCCAGAACTGCAGCCACTGAAGTGCTGCATGGAGGTTCCCTGCGGAACAGGAGGCAGCGACTGCTCTGAAGAGCTTGCAGGCAACAACAACAAAAAAAAAAAAAAAGGAG
>VXAX01005536.1:405974-436195 GCA_013399835.1 Leptocoma aspasia
GATGGAAAGAATGAAGAGTTTCAAGCACAGCTTCTGCTGCTAGTGATAGGAAATCGAGATGTAAACTCACACCAAAATATATAGCTGAGATTTTACAGCAAATGTTTGCCTAGGAGACAGGGTAATCTCACTACAGGAGGTGGTAAGGAACACTGAGCATCCAGGTCCAGGAAAGGAGCAGTGTGCTGCAAAAAGGAGCTGCGCTGGCAGAAGTGTATAAAGAGAAATTATGTTCTTTGTTCAGAGGAAAATTTTGGATTGGAATGCAGTTTACTGTCTTAACTATTGAGGAAAGTAACACAGAAAGAGAGTGCTTCTGGGAAATTTCCATTAGAAATTGCAAAATCTTTTTCCCCCATTCTCTGCCCAATGCAATTAAACAGTAATAGGAGTGCATTGCACAGTTTATGAAGCAATAATCCAGTTCCCAAATGGCTAAACCAGGAGACTGATGGCCAAATCATTTATCCCAATGAGGAAAATAGATTATTGCTCAGGAAAGCAGCAGGATGGCATTGTTACAGTTATTCTGCTGTCTCAGTTTATCAGTTCAAAAAATCTAGATAGGAATTCTTTCCCTGGGATCAGTTTTTGCTTTCCTTGCTTGCCCTGCCAGTCCTGAGTGAGGAATCCTGCTGACTGTGCCACGATTACCCGTGGGGCAAAGTACAGCTCTCAGTGAATGAGAGTGACAGGGTGAGGGTTTCGAGGCTGCAACAAAACATGGTAGCTGGTGAAGTCAGTGCAATTCTGGCTGGGAGATGTGGAGACATAACATTATGAAGTAGGAATGTAACAGCTCTCATGTGGCTGCACTGGGGATATTGTGCTTAGTTCTAAGCACCTCGTTAACAGAACCGTATTAACAAACTGGAGGGGATCCAGAGAAGAGAAAGTCAGTTGGGTATGTTGATTTATGAATTAAGATGGGCCTGAGTGGCTGATGTCTAATCTGAATCCATATTGGAATGCCTCCAGCTCTTGCAGATGTTCGTGGGTTCAGGACTTTATGATCCTGAGTTGGCTGGGATCTGCAGAAAGATTCCCACTGGCTCCACTGATCACTTGATTTGGGTCTGCTTGAAGAAACCTTGGCTGAAGAGTGATTAAGGCTAAAGATATATATATATTACTTGGAAAAAGAGTAAATAGAGGGAAATGTGATGTCAGCTTGGAACTATTAAGGAGTGCAAATGTGACGACCACCGTCTTGGCTGACATACTGGGAAAATGAACTGGGGACCTTCAGAGCTGGGAGCAGGAGCTTTTTAACATCACCAGCCAAGGTGACCAGACTGCTGCATGTCCCCCTTGTGTGGATGTGAGAAGGGACAATAGTATAGGGTGCCCTTATGGATAGTATTAGCATGGTCTGACAGGCATAAGGAACTTAGCATTAATTGACAGAGCCCCATTTTAGGAGCAGGGTGATAAATTTAGGACAAAGAAATGAGTTTCACATCCCTTAACTAGTGAACCAGGTCACAATACCCCTGTATATTTTTTTTGCATAAGCTGTTTGAATGAACAGCTAGACAGATACTCAGAAAGCATATTGTTCTTGCTGATTTTTTAGGGTTTGATGTCATAGAACTGTAAAATACAATGACACTCTCTTTTCCCTCACTGTTCACAATTAGACCTCACTTTGATCCTGAGATTGTGCATTAGAATATGGCCATAATTACCATTTCAGGTAGAGCTGAGGCTGTACACAGGTGCTACTCACTGCCCTGAAGCCATATCTCTTAAATCTGCTGGAATACCTATGCATTTCCTCCTTAACCCAGCTCTGGTGAAATGAGCCTGGCTACTCCTCCAGCTATTAGGAAAGGTGTAGCTCATCTGGATTATTTTGACAGAGACAGGCTGGAGAGCACCAGCAGGTGCAGCCAGCTCTGAAGATGTGCAACAGTGGCCATGGAGACTGTGTCCAACATGACACTGAAGAACATTCCAGAGCCTGGGAACAGCAAAGACAAGCAACCCAGCCCATGTGGGAAAACAGAATTTAAAAAAAAATTAGAAACCCAACTGAGTACCTGGTGAATATCAACAAGAAAAGATGTTACTTTATGGATTTTGTGTCACAAAGGGATTCTCTGTCCTAGAGAGGCTTTTCCTGCAGTTGGGGTGTTCTTGCTATTTTTATCCAATGTGAAGTTTCCTTCCTTCTTGTGTCCAGAGAAGGGCACATATATTAGTGTGGATAACAGCAATGAAGCTGGTGAAGGGAAGATTCCCTGTGAGGAACATTCCCAGCTGAGGGAGCTGGGGATGTTTAGCCTGGAGAAAAGGAGGTGGGGGCCAGCCTCTTCTCCCAGGCAGTTAGTGACAGGACAAGAGGAAATGGCCTCAAACTGCACCAGGGGAGGTTCAGATTGGACATCAGGAGGAATTTTTTTTCACTGAGAGGATTGTTAAGCATTGGAAGGGGCTTCCCTGGGAGGTGGTGGAGTCACCATCCCTGGAAGGGTTCAGTAAATGATTGGATGTGGCACTCAGTGCTCTGGGCTGGTTGTCAAGGTGGGGAAGGGTCACNTTAGAAACCCAACTGAGTACCTGGTGAATATCAACAAGAAAAGATGTTACTTTATGGATTTTGTGTCACAAAGGGATTCTCTGTCCTAGAGAGGCTTTTCCTGCAGTTGGGGTGTTCTTGCTATTTTTATCCAATGTGAAGTTTCCTTCCTTCTTGTGTCCAGAGAAGGGCACATATATTAGTGTGGATAACAGCAATGAAGCTGGTGAAGGGAAGATTCCCTGTGAGGAACATTCCCAGCTGAGGGAGCTGGGGATGTTTAGCCTGGAGAAAAGGAGGTGGGGGCCAGCCTCTTCTCCCAGGCAGTTAGTGACAGGACAAGAGGAAATGGCCTCAAACTGCACCAGGGGAGGTTCAGATTGGACATCAGGAGGAATTTTTTTTCACTGAGAGGATTGTTAAGCATTGGAAGGGGCTTCCCTGGGAGGTGGTGGAGTCACCATCCCTGGAAGGGTTCAGTAAATGATTGGATGTGGCACTCAGTGCTCTGGGCTGGTTGTCAAGGTGGGGAAGGGTCACAGGTTGGACTCAATGATCTTGAAGCTCTTTTACAACCTTAATGATTCTATGATTCTTCCTTGAATGGGGTCAGATTGCTCATACCACACAAACATCCTAGAAGCATTTATATTGTCTCCTTTCTCTACCAAGTTCTTTCCAGGAATTTGAAATTGTGGAGAATTGCACCCTATTTCCAGTTTGGCTGAGGTTGTTCAGCAGGTACACAAGTTATTAGATGGGAAAAATGACAAACATGATGATCTCACAAGCTTTCTTTCCTTAATAAATTCAGCCAAAAAAGATATTTATTTATATATTCCCAATGGCATACAAATCTGGCTCAGGTGGAGAGCCTGCTTGTTCCCAGCACACCAAGAAACTTCAGATAAATTTAGGTTAAAAGCTCATTTGTTTCAAAATTGCATATTTGCTGCCTGCTTTGTTCCTTTGCTTGGCTGTAAAACATAACACAGGGATGCTGTGAGCTTTTCTTTCAGATCCTTGCAAACATCTGCTTGTTTTATATTCCAAATGCTGCTTACAATATAAAATCATATCCCAAACAAAAGATATTTCTCTACAAATAAGGAACCAATTAACGTCAGAAAGTCTAAACCAATATATTAAAAGAAAAACAACTAAAAAGAAAAGCAAATGTGGCTGAACTGTGAATATCTGATAGTGCTGTCATGACCAGGGCTGTTGGTTCCAGCCAGTGCGGGTTCGGATTGAATTTACTTAGCTCTGTACAAACAGTGGATCAGACAAGGGTTTTCTGATTGTTTTTTTCAAAAGTATAAATATGATGCTGGAAAGCCCCAACGGATGTTGTTTCAAGGCAGTGACATAAGATGGGGCTAAAATCTTTGCAAACTTAGTAGTGCCTTAGCAGACCTAGTAATATCACAGCAGGGAACAGCAACGTCACATCTGGAACATTATAAAATTGGCAATGCTGAAAAGGCATTAGTAAACATTATTAAGAATTCCTTGCAGGCAATTAGACTGCAACAATATCTTTGGAGAAAGGTTTTTTTTTTTTCCTTTTGCGTCTTTATTTCTATCTTGCTAATGAGGGACTAATGAGCCACAGACTTGTTACCTAGGAGGGATATCTCAACAAAGCTCTAGTGAACTTAAACCCAGTATTTACAGACTGATGACTGTTCACATTCATTATATGTTTTAAATGAGGAGGGACTACAGTAAAAAAACAAACAAACAAACAAGCAAAAACCCGAAACAAGTTGTTCCTAGCTGAGAGACTTCTGAAACTCTAAATGTCAGAAGTTTCCTAATGTCAGGGTTAGATCCTTCCACCTTTCCCACCATTTAAGGCTAAGCACAGTTATGCGTTACCAAAATATTAGTCTTCTCTGAGCTTTGCAAAACCTACTTTCTGGTTTCAATGATTTCAAGAGATTTTTGTTTTGTTTTGGTTTTTTTTGCTTCCTTAGGAAATCAGGCTACTAAACACAACCTGCAATCCTTCACTGTCTGTGTAGGGGTACATTGGTACATTCCTGTTTCAATCAGTCCCTGCTCACAATTTTTTTGCAAACACAGTGTCTTTTTCTCTGGTTTTTTTTCTGGCTACCTAATCTTAACTATCCAAGAGGCTGCAGATAAGGCATTGGAGAATCTCAAGCAGAGCACACTTGCAGTTCCAGGCCCAAGGAAATCACTCAGAGCTTATCAGCAGCTCTGATACCAGCTGTGATTAGGGCACATGGGTGGGACTTGGCAGCCATGGCTAAAATGAGTTGCTCTGCTACACTTTTCCTACATGCCCTTGAGAACCCATGCATGGTTAGTTTTTTAAGAAACCTTCCTCTCTTACAGGCTGGAGGCCTAAATCTGTCCTGAGACATCAGGGTGGGTAGTCCATGGACTGAGACAAACATGACTGGGATGTGCCCTTGGAGCACTGAACACAGTGACCTTTGTGACTGGATCCCTTGAGCAACCCCTCAATGCCACCTGAGGGGAATTTGATTTCCAAACGGTATGGTCACCAGGATAGAGTGTGTGTGACCACACAATAAATCTACCTGCATCTTCCTCTCCTCTTCACACCCCAGAAGATCTTCATGTAGCCAAGACATGGTGGCAAAAGCAGTTTCACAGAGTCTTTGCTCACAGACCAGGAGTGTGAAAACCCTTTTTTGTTTGGAAACACTGCTTTGACACAATTTCCTTTGCAAAGATGTAAAAAGGTTTTGGTTTTTCAAGAGCTAATTAGGGAACCCTGAATGTTACCCCAGAAGAATTCTTGGGCAGCTCACTTTCTCTTCAGTTTTTTCAGGTTTGTTTTCTGTTTGGATGTCTGGTTAAGTTGTTTAAGTGGTTCCTGTGGCATCTTGGACTTTTCACTTTCACCCCCTTATCTTTGGCTTCTCCCTCTTAGACTCTTTTGTTTTGCCTGGTCTGGTACAGAAGCCACAGCATTCACTGGGAGCTGCTGGCTGGGCCTTGGCACCCAGCACAGGGCTGACAAAGGACCCTAATTCCAGGTTTTTGGACCATTCACCCACACAGCTTCATGTCAGCTGGGCAGGGATGTAAACCTGCGATTGCCAAGCTCAGGGTGGCTCTCCCACCTGTTCCATCATTTCTCCACCTTATGTGCACTCACTCTGAGGACTGTGAGCAATTACTCTGTTAGGTACTAAATACGATATGCAGCACATGGTAGTGTAAAATTATGGAATTTGGGGGTTTTAATGAGCTCAGGTGCAATACAAAAGAACTTTTTTTTTTTTTTCCTGTCCATAAAATTATATGGCTTGGAATCAGGGGGTTTATACAGCCCTGGACAAAACCATTTTATTTAAAGGGTGGGTAAAAGTGGGGGGTGGAGGAATACGACAACAACAACACCCTAGCCCAGCACAATTATATGCAGATTTGTTCATAAATCTGGGCTGGAGCAGATGTGCTGCACATGTTGAAAATCCAGAGCATGTTGCTGGAACTTAAAACATAAACATGAACCTGTTTCCAGAGAGGAAAATCTGCTCACAGCGAGGAGCTGACCCTGTGCTTTAAACAAAGATCAAGTCCATTCTGCCTATTGTGCCTTTGCCATGTGTTTACTTTCCTTGCTTGGTGCCTAGGGTAGCTTAAGGAGTAGCCAAAAGAAAAGAGGCAATTTACTTGGGTCTGAAAAGAGCCAGTGACACTTCAGGCTTAAGGAAACAAGAGGCAGGATGTGACCCAACTCATCTGGCTATCAAGGGTCTTATTAGACTGGGTCAGCAGTATCATGCCTAATCTCACATCTGTATTTTTAGAAGTCTTTTTCCCCATAGCTAAGTCTTGTAGAAAAACATAACTGCACTTCACAGTAGGTAAGTCTGTAAGAAATACTCTGCTTTAAACACAAACCTGCACTCTGTAGTCAGTTGGAAGTGAAGTTGGTTGTGTGATTAAATTCCTTTGGAGGGTAGCAGGGCACGTTCTTGAAGACTCTGCATCCTGGCTGAGTGCCACCATACTTTATTTTCTTAAAATGACAACTGAAATGCTGGTAGCCCCTCCTATCCAGGGCTGTGAGCTCCCAGATTTCGGCATGGTCTGATGCCATTACCTGTGGTAGCAGTAAGACAATTTTCTCTTTTCCTGGCTTTTTATTTTGTCAGAAATGGGTGTGTGTTGGTCAAAGGATACTGAGAATTCAAAGTGCTTTCTTCCTGACCCTTAAAAAAGAGTAGCCCTCTAGTTAAGTGACAAAGGTCACTTTGTGGTGGTTATGAGGCTGCTTACCTCCTGTCCATCCCACTGGGTGTTTAGACAAAGAAAGGAGTTCACTTTCATCACCAGGCCTGATGGTGCCATGACCTACATGAGCACACAGCTTCCAGCTCTTTTTCTTCTGGAGGAGCAGTGGTGGGTGTGATCATCTGTGTGCCTTTGCTTGAGTTCTCTTAACTCTCCATGGAGGATGTTGGATTGAGGCATGATGTTGAAATCTGTGCTCACCCACTTGTCCCTATAGGCCAGTGATGTCAGGAACTTTAATCTCTAAGACTCATGTACACTCTCATGCCACTCCTTGCACTGGCAGTCAGCTGCAATACCCTGCTTCTGGGAGAAGGGCATTTGGTGGTTTCAGAGCTTGAGAAACCCACACCTCTGCAGCAAACTGCTTGTGTTTATTTTCACTTAAATCAAAGAGCCATGAAAAGGAATGGATGTTAAAAATAGTCAGGTTGACATAGGTATGGATCATGTCAGAAAGGGAATGAGCAGTTTATGCTGAGAACAGGCACAAATAAAACATATCTCTTTGGTTTGTTGAGAGGTGTGTATCTGGATCAGCCTCCTACTTGTTGCACCTTCCTTGCCCAATGCCCCCTGCACAGCCCAGGATGGGGCTGCCTCACCAGAGGTGTCACAAACATTAAACCTGCCAAGGGCAGTGAGGTCCCTCCAGGCTCTGCTGGACAGGTATTGTGATGACTAGTTGAAAATGGGGTTTCATTTGAGAAACACTCACACGTACAAACTCCATTAACTAATCAGCTTTTTAATCAGGGTTTTACAGTTTTGAAGCCCAAAAGCTCCTGCCACTGACAGCACACAGCCCAGGGTGAATGGAAAAGGGCTGTCAGTGCTGACAAGTTCACCTTAAACTGGAAAATTTTAAATGTTCCCAGTGGCCTGACTATTTGTCCTTCCACCTGACTACTGTTCAATCCATTGCCCTCAAATATGGTAAGAGGAAGAAAAGATGCATTATTATTAATAAATGAATGGAGCTATTTGCTATTTATTATTTAAGCTCTCGATAGTGGCAGGCTTTAGTGATACATGAAATATAGGCAAGTAATTTATTTATTAGGCAAAATAATGATTTTTCTCCCCACCATTCTGGAGCCCTCTTTGACCCAAAACAGCAGGGGGTTTATCAAATACAAATACGATGACTTGTAATTTTAGAGTCTTTCAGAGCACTGTAACTGACAACCTTTTTAACATAAATACATTGAACAAATAATTTATAGAAGTATTCTGGGAATATTTTAGGGTGTTTTATTACTACTTCTGAAAGCCATGGCATGTTATTGATTTTGGTGTATTAATATAACCTAAAAGTGAGGGCACATGCTTGCCTCCTAATCCAAATCAGCTTTGATGGCAACCCATATATTTTACTGAAAGGAGCCTTGAACTAATGGCAGAGGTTAACAATTACACATCATAGCCAAAAGTTTAAGATAATGAATTTTGAACATTACACACTGTCCAGCTCCAGCCACAGGAAGTTCCCCACTTCTCCCTCCTCAATGTCTCATCCAAATTTCTCCACTAGCTATTTGTCAGAATTTTGAAGCCTTATCCTTGCATTTGTGTCATACAATTTACATTGTATTCATGAAGGCTTCCACTGAGGAAGTGTAATCATCATTACTGTTTTCTTTATGCCATAAAAATAGCATATTTCTCTTAAAAATGAGAAATATTGCTTGCTTGCTTTGAATTTTATGATGTACAGAAGTGTGTGTGTGTGTTTACAGAGGCACAGGTGTATATAACAATAGCAGGGATGTGTACAGTACTGCATGTGGGGATTTCTCTGTTTCATTCTCTGCTGCCCTGGGCTGCTGCTGGTGGCCACTAGAGAGGTTTGAGTTTCTCCATCTGCTTCTCTCCACCTGTTCAAAGGCTCCAGAGCAGCTTCAGTGCAGTGTGACAGGAAGGTTGGTGCCTCCAGCCCTTGCTTTCTGGTGACCTGGGTGCCTGGTTAATGCTTCAGTGAAACTGGACCAGTTCACCTGGCTGTTGAAAGCTGTCCAGCAGCACCTGCCTGATCCTTGCCATGGTGGTGCCTTTGTCAGCCAGACCCTTGAAAAGAGGACTTTTCAAACCTCACCATCTAATATGGGCTCCTTTTTTTTTTGCCTCTTCCCAAGTTTTCTCTGTAGTCTTCTCTGCTGACAATTAGTTTCACCATAGTTATCTCAGTTCTGGAGGACTTTTTTCCCATGTTTATTTCTTGGCTTTAAGAAGGAATGGGGGACAGTTTTAAGTGCCTTGACATGGCAACCATGTGAGCAAGATTTCTTGTCTGGCTGCACTTTCTTGAGAGCATCCAGACTGTTTGGTTACTATATATTTCTCCTCTTTCAACAAGCAATGGTTCTTTTATCTCATCTTTATGTTTATCTGATCACAGTGGTGCCATCAGTGATGGCTTGGCTGTAGGAATTCCTGGTTCTGACCAGATGGTTGAGTGGGCAGAGTCTTTTGGGACAGCTCTGCATGGTTGGGGGCCAGTAATGAGGAGCTGACATGCAGCTTCAGCAGCAGAGTGAAGGAGAAAAGTCCCTTCAGATTTGTACCATACTTCAAAGTTTCTGGAAACTCCATGTCTGGGGCAGTCAGAGACTTGTGCTGCACTTCACCAGCTCCAGCCCCTTGCTGCCCTCTCTTGGTGCTGTCACCATGGATATAATGGCATCATGGTGCTGCTTAGAGTAGTAGGGAAAGGCATGGGGTGCTCCTGGAAAAGACTCTTAATTCTTGAGGTGCTGTTCTCCTCAAAGCCAGAAGGATCCTTGCCCTCCTTTACACCATGATTTCTGTTTAAAAACCCTGTGCATGGGGAAGTGTGTGATGTGGACTGAGAAATATGCATTAAAATAGCATAAAATATGGGCTTTTAAAATTTTTTATTCAGGGCAGAATTCAATCAAAATAACTCTGGAGGGGGAAAAAGCATGCAGATCTTGAGGGGCAGGGAAAAGGCCATCTGGCTGAACATGCTGCCTGTTAAAATGTACCTTAATCCCCACTTCCTGCTCTTTTGCCATATGCTTTGCTGTGTGAAAACTCAGGTACAAAGCAGTGCCCTGAAAAAGGTGACTCCTAATTAAATCCAAAAGAGGCATTTTATATTCATCATTGTAGATGTACTCACATCTTTATTTTCCAATAAAATGTGCTCACTCCTTCTGTCCTTGTGGTGTGACTGATGTCACTTCCCACCCAAGAAGTTTCTGGAGGAAGAACTCTTTTTTCCTGTTTTTTTACACAATTTAAAATCTTCTTTAGTGATTTTTGGTGGTAAAACTCCAGCACTATTTATGTCCAGGTGTAGTTAATGCCCTCATTCTCAAAGGAGGAACAACAAGGGACTAGAGTTGAAATAGAAGTTATACCCTGCACGCCTGCTTCCCTTGCAGTCAGCATTTAATGATTTGCAAATAATAATAATACACTGGCAAAGAATACAAGAGGCTTAAATGCAGTGAAAAGCAATTTCAAATGTAAATTAGGTCTTGGGCCTGTTGCAGCTAAGGTTTTATTGATACAGTTTTTTTAATATAATGGACAGGGCTTGAAAGAAGCATTTTTTAAACTTTGTGATTTTCAAGCTTCATAAACTTTTCAAGCTTTCAAAGCAAATTTTCAAGCCCTGGTTAATCCACTGGTCTTCCTGCAGCTTGGTCCAGACTTTTCAAATGGCTTTGGTGCTGGAACTTGTTTTTCACATTGTCAATGACTTAGACTGAGACAGGGGCCCTTTGGAAAAAAGGGCAGTCAAATCCTCTGAGAACTAATGGGAGGCAAGGAACTGGAAAATCTTTGAGTGAGTTCAACCATTCCCTTGTGTGGGGTAGCCCAGAGCAGTGGTGGGGCAAACAGGCAGTGTGTCCCAGGTCTCTTGTTTAATGGGATATGGACAGACCCACCAGAGCATCATATTTCCTTATGTGCAATAGGCTGCACAAACTGCAGTTCCTCTCCTCCAGGTGCACCTGATACAGAGAGCTCCTGTTGTTGTTTTGGGTTCTTTATTTTTTTAGGTTCAGTAGGTTTTATTGGGTTATTTTCCTACCCTGTGAACACAGGCACCAGGTAGTCAATAACAATCGCTCCATTAAAAAGGAAAAATAAAATCTTTGGTGTTTGCTGCACACACTTAAAGTAAAAAAAAAAATGAAGGGGGAAAGATGAAGGGAAAAACAGATGCCAAATGTTGTTTTACATGTCACAGAGGCTGCTGTTCCATAAATTCATGTTTTTGTAGGAGTGGAAGTAAAATGGTACCAAAGAGGTGCGTTCTATCACATTCTCCTGCCATTCTTTGATATTATCACGTCTGAAAATCCAAAAGCTTATTTGACAGCTGCATTATCTTAAATTAACTTTTGGCTTCCAATCTGAGAACACTTTGGCCCAGACAGGACTCTCCTGAGGTTACAAACGAATCAATAGGAGGGCCAGGAATAGAAGTCAAATAGGCCTCCTGTGCTCCTTTTAGCTACCAGACCTCCTTCAGCTGAAAATCACATTGTGCCACAACCCATCTCCAGGAGTTTAGTCCCAGAAAAGACGAGCTCCAGTTCCTCCTCTCCCATTGCCTGGCAGTGCTTGGCTGGTGTTCAGCACCTCCCTGGGCTTCACCATCCCTTAACTGCTACTTCCACTGTCTACAAAAAGCACAGAAACCCCACCCTGTCTTCTGCTCCTCAGCATTCAGCTCTGAGCACCAGTCACAACTGGTTTGTGTTCCCTGCCTGCTTCTGCCATTGGGGCTTTATTTAGGCTTGATAGTGAGCGGAACAGTCAGGTGTAAGATTTTAGGTCTCTGCTCAGATGAATCGTGCGTGGTACACGCCGAGCAGCCCGAGTGTTTACAACAGCCTGTGACAGAACGTGTTACTCCTTGCAGCTTGAGGCACTGCCACAGAAATATGGCACATTGCACAGAAATTGCTTGTGCAGCAGGCTGAAAGTCGGGTTATTAGGGTGTGCTGTCGGATTAACCCACTGGCGTGCAATCCAACCCGATTCCAGCAGCAAGGATTTGTTACCTGCTGTGACTTCCAGTCACATCTGAGCTCACCATGAAATCGCAGCGTGTTTTTTTGTCCATGTGTGTCCGTGTGTGCCTGTGGTTGCTGTGAGGGAGAGAGTGACCAAGCTTTACAGGAGCTGGGAGTGAGTTCCCATGGTGTAGCACTGTGTCTGGAGCCCTTTGCAGTGTGCCATGTCATGTGTTTGGGATTAAAATCTCCTCCTGCAAATTATTTGTGTCATGGGAATGTTCTTGAGGATGAAGGAATTTGTGTCTCAGATACAGAGGTGGATCTGCTGAGTTTACAGAGTAACTGGGTGTAGTGGTAGGTGCCAAAGGCTTTGCCATTCAGATCACCAGCACTATGAATATTCGGATTACATCCCCTCTGCTAATTCTGGCGCTCATTTGTTTCAAAGCTGTTGGTGTTTTGGGGAGCTGTGAACACCTGTCCAGGGGGGATTGGACTGAGATCTCACCTGTCCAGTTTGCATTATTCTGGCAAAGTGCCCACAGCTGGCACTGTGACTCTGACTCAGCCACAGTTTGACAACTCTTACTTTTTTCTTATCTGCAACTAAAGCACCAAAAATCTGCATGCTCCACTGCCAGATAGGGTCAGCTGGGATTTACCTCTTTCAGCCATGCAAATAGTTTTGAAAAAAGGAAGCTTTATCTACTTTTCCTTGCAGCTGTTTGGTCAGTGTCCCATCCCCACTTCGCTGTGAAATACAAATAGTTTGTTAAGGAATGTTGGGTTTTATCAGTGACCAGCTGTGGGGTAACCAAATCACCATTGTACCTGGCAATAATAAGCAAGTTTGATTGTAAATAAAAGTCAACTGGTGATGTAATTAACTAGTCATTATATGATAATGACTATGCACCTCCATACTTGATGTAATTAGAAACTTTTAATATGTGCCTGTTTGTGACCTGGAAAATACTTGAGAGGTTCCGAGGCTTCAGGCTTTTCTTTCTTTCTTTCTTTCTCAATTTTTTACACATTCTGTTTTTCTGTCTTTGAACCCTCTGACATGAAAGCTGTAAAATTACATATGAGACTGAGAAATAGATTTGACTCATGGAAATTCCTTGGAGGAAGTAGAGGACTGCAGCCCACACCAGTGACCATTGTGACCTGAGCTGCCTTCAATGGAACAAAAAGTATTTAATTTGGATTAATTCAGAGAGAGTTAAGAGACATTATAATTTTAATCTTTGATTTAGCAGAAGATTTAGGCTGCTGCCAGAACAGAGCTTCAATACTTTAATTTAAATCTGAGCATGAATGTTCTTGAAGTAAGTGGAGCTGTTTCTGTGTTCAAGCTAAGCATAACTTAATATTGCTGCATCAGCTAGGAGCATCTAAAAGACTGCCCCTTCTTAGACTTTGAATCCACAAAAGGAATAATCTTCATTATTGTTACGTGTACCTTGTTGAGATTCTAGTGCCCCTCTCTAACAGTCTCAGGGAACCAATAACTTCCTATTTCTTCAGAATATTTTTCCTGTGTTTTAGAATGTGCTTGTTGCTACAAGAGCCTTTTTCCTCCTCCTTTAGATGTCCCTTCCCAGTTGGTAATTTATTATTATTTTAAATCAGTGCACACATAAACATTGCTATTTTAATTAGGGAGAAGCAAACAGAAGTCACAGGCTATAAGGCTCTGCAAGTATGCTTGATACTCTCACATTTTAATTATTTATTGGAGTAAATAAAATTAAATATTTTCATAGCGATCCAGAACAGGATTTGAAGTAATTACTCTGTCAAATTCATCAAAAATTCTCTCATCAAAATAAAAACCTTGATGTTACTGAATAATTTATAGTACAAATACACAGAAATTGTAAAGTATTATAAATAGAAAACTGCAGGGTAAGTGAACATGAATTAGTTAAGGGTTATGTTTCTGAAAGAGCCTGTCATAAGCTGTATAAATTTTTAATAAGTGTTTTTGAGGCCTAATTTTCAGTGTACAGTATATACCAACAACTACAGGAAACAACCCGAAAATGGTGATTTAGAAACACAGCTGTTTATGATAGAGGCCAGATTGTGGCTCCTCTTCCTGGGCCTTTCTCTCACACAATCTCAACTAATGATGTTTGCCACTGAATGCCGATGGCTTAACATGAATCATCTGCCTAAATAGCAAATACATTAAGTAAACCTAATCTCTATTATTATCTATGAATACCAAATGCTGGGACAATATCCAGGCTATTAAACCCCAACTGTTCAGTGAGGCATCCCTATGCCAGTGCCTTAATGTGCCTGTGCTCAGTCTTTGCTCTGGTTTCTGGTGTGACTGAGGATCTTTCCTCCTTGTGCAGGAGCTGGAAGGGGCCCTTGGTGTTTCTGGCACCCACAGGGCCTGATCCTGCAAGTTGCCCTCTTCCCACCACGTTTAAAAGGAGCTGGAAGCGCTCAGCACCTTGCAGGTTGATGGTAACTCTTTCATTAAATCTTGTAACGTTGAAGGTGACTCTCCATGTTATTGTTAACCAAGGATGTGCCAGAGCAAAACCTCTGATCCCAAGTCCCCTGACTTTACTTCTTCTCTTTCTAATTCGGGATCAAAATTCTCTGCTAAAAGTTCTCCCATCAAAAAAATTAGCCACAAGTCTGGACCTTCCCATGCTAGAGCCACTGTTTTCTGTGGATCTGAGATGGATGCAAATATCAACAGCCTTCTAAAGAAATTACCCCTGCCAGCTCATGGTAGACTCGAAAAGCAAAACTTCCTCTTTCCCAGCCACCTGAAATTTGAGATTTATGGTGGGATCTGGATCTAAGGCAGCAAAGGAAACCTGCTGCAGCTCCACAGATGCTGAGGGAGTTCTGGATGCAGTGGTGTAAGGCTGAGGTAATGCCACAGGAGTCAGTGGATTTATTATGAATTACTCTCATCGTAATGAAACCTAGAAGTCTTTTTTTCACTTTTTTATTACAAAGGTCATTAGGCAAATTACACTTCTACTCTTAAAAGTGGATCAGGACTTAAAGAAAATAGATTTGTTGCCATTTGCTGCTTGTTCTATTCTAAGAAGGATCAGTTAAAGGAGGGTATTTTCTTTGCCTTTCTTGTAGCATGTCACTGTTTTGGTAGACATGTCAGTTCAGATCATATCTGGCTAAAACTTTGGGGTTTGAGAGCCAGTAAGAAATATGCACTTTTTTGATCAATACGTGTTACAGAAATAGATGCAGGTAATGATTTTCAGACAGCTAAGCCAAGGAAGCTTTATCAGATGTAGAATATGCTATCTCATTTCATGCATGCATTTACCTCTGGCAAGGTTCTTTCTATTTCTGGGACCTAAAGGGCCTCAGCAAGCTAGTTCTGCTTGTAAATATCTGCTACATCAGAAAGGTCAATATACAAGATGCAGAGTAGGCACAGAATGACAGGAAGTGGGAGCACGATTGAAACAAGTTAAAAATTGCAATCCTTCTCTGCTTGAAACTGAAAATCCATGTACAGAACTCATGGGAACAACTAGGGAATGTTCAGGAAGCTTTGGAAAACTTTGGCTCACACACACTCAAATGTAACCTAAATTTTGCTTTGCTTCTCTGCACAAGGTGAAAAGCACCCAGCTTGAATAAAGTACAAGACAAATCTATTGACTACAGAGTAGACATAGGAATTTATTGCTGTTCTGTTTCTTTTCCCATTCATCAGCCAAGATTTTCCTAACTGGCTACATTAACAGTGCTACCAAGCATTTTGTGGAGGTTTTAAGTGACTCAGGGATTTAGTCTTTAGTATAATTGCTGTCTAACCCTGTGCTCTGCAATCTGAATAATGTGGGGAACATTTGTCTAGTACCCCAAAGATTACATTGCTTTACATCAGATTGTCAGCAAAGCAGTTTTTTATGACTATTTAATTAAAGAGAAACCATTTGATCATTTAACACTTCTGGGTTTTTTTCCTGGAGTAAAGCTTCCTCTTCTTATAAATCCAGGCTATCAAAGTCTGTGAGGAGCACAGAGGTGGAACCTTCCATGTATTAGTTATTCACCAGGTCCTTCCTTTCTTTCTGTTTAATAATTGATAGGCACAACCGTTCCTCCTACTTCTTCACTGTAGTCAATAGCGTGTCATCCTCTGCTGTCATCTCAGGTCACCTTCCTGAACTGCTTGGGTTTAGGAGTCAAGTCTGGTACAGGCAAGTTAAAACTTTTGATAGTAGAAAGAGACATTCATTTAATATGCTGGTTGCTAATCATTATGAGCCCGTTTTAAAATGAGAAAGTGGCTCATATAGGGAATCGCTTAATTTCCCTAAGCACATTTGGGTCTCACTTGCTTTAAAGACGTGCTCTTAGCTTGATTTTTCTCTTTGGGTTTGGGGTCTTTAACATTTCCTCTTCTGTTGCTTGTGGTTTCATTGTAACATTATTCTTACTGCTTTTCCTCTTCCATCTCTTTCGCTTTCTACTCCACAAGGATATTGTAGTCTTTTTGGACGTCAAATGGAATGACAAAGGGAAAAAATCCCCACAATTCTTTTTTCATACTATGAATAGTCTTCCTTTTTGAAAAAAAAAAAAGTTCTGGTTCATCTGTAGCCAAGTTTATTGGAAATGACAGCTCAAAAGTTCAGTGAGTGAGTGAAGTTCCTAGAGATCAGAAGGCCTCTGCTGTTTCTACTGTTTCCAGGCCTCAATACAAGGGCACCTTTTGGAAGTTTCAAGGTCAGCTGTAGGTCTATTATTATGTTGAATGGAAAGGAAATAATTTTGCACTTGTATCCAAGTTCTTGTCATCTTTCTCCTTACCCTACTTGGCTTCTTTGTAGTACTTGAAGGCCTCAGCTCCATCTCTTATGGCCATTGTGAATGGTTTGATTGGTGTTGGCCATGCTATCCCTTCTTTCCTCTTTCTAAAAAGCAAATGATCGTGTTGCATTGAAGAAACTGTTATTGCCATCAAACAATCTGCCTTAATTTTCACCTCCTCTGAAAGTTTCAACTCCTCATCAACATTTCAGAAGGAAGTAACTGTGTTGGTTTTCAGTAACTGTGAGGAATCCTAGCAGTTCTGATCCACACTTTGGATAAGTCATTGAACAGAGATCACTATGGACAAAGGATGTACTGGTCTTTTCCTTTGATTTTTTTCCACTTTGCTGCTTCGGGGCTTTTTTTTTTGAAGCATTTGTTCAAGTCCCCTGAAGGGAAGGCAGGGACACGAATCTGTACAAAGTTCCATTAACCAACCACCTCTCCTGACCAGCAACACAGAACTATGGGATCAAAACTATGGATGTGATGCCTAGAACTGTAGCTTTGTCCCCAAGGAAGGACTCAGGTTGGAGTGTTGGAATCAAGCATTTGCAGGAAGCCCACTCACAGATATTTTTTCTCACACATATCTTGGCAGCTTTTCCTTCTTCTGTGCCCAGGAGAATGTTGCTGTAGGTGGTACATTGGTCTGGCTCAGCCCTGTCTGACAGAAACACAACACCAATTCAGCAATGTGCTCCTTGCCCTCCCTCCCTTTTCCTGATTCACAGCAAAGGTAAACAGGACACCAGGACTTGTCCTCTGAGTTCTTATTTCTGCCAGTGACTGGCTCTACACCAGGGCTCAGGATTTTAAATCTAAGTGCTGTTAGGCTCTAAAGCACCCTCCTGTGTTTTGCTTGGCACGTGGAGCATTTTCTTAACCACTTAGGGCTGTATATGGTCACTGAGACTGAATGTGGGACCACAGAGCACCTTCAGCTCTTTACTCTGATTGCCTCCTTGGTTTTTATGGAATTAATCCTAATTGACACCTGTGTAACATGGATAAGGACTGGAGCCTTCTCTCATTCCAAAACCACTGGGATGATTCTGTCTTCAGAGCTTACACAGTGCTTCTCATACATTATATTTACATTTTCCTGAAATCCCACAGCTAAAGGCACAGTTCAAGTCTGAGGGGATTTATTTACAGGTCAAAGGGAGCAGTGGAGAAAAGGGTGTATACAGAGAGAAGGAACTGTGTGAGGGGCTGGCCTGGCAGTAGCATTTGTCTCAAGGAAAATGATGGGAAGTGCATTTGGGCAGCTCTTGTGGTAGGTGCTTGTGACTCTCTGCAACTTTTATGTGGCAGCACCTAATCTTGGGCACTGCTGTGTCATATGGAGTTTGCTATTCAGAAAGATAGGACAAGGCTCTGTAATATTCCTGAGAAGAAATAATAGCACAAGCTCAGATCAGTGGGGGAGTTTACTGCCTGCTCCTGACCTGCCCAGAGTGCTTTGGCAGGTGTGAGGAAGTCGCATTAGCTCCCAGCTACGTATCAAGCAGATTTTCAAAGAGCTTTTGATGACTTATAAAACAGAACATGGTTTGGGGCTTGAGTATTTATCTGAGCAGCTGTCTCCCTCTGTATGGGCCTAAGCACTGTTTGACATCATCTAAAGCTGTTTTGTTGGCCATTCCAAAACAAACACAGCACAAATAGGCTTAACACCTTTGGAAGGCAACTGCTTAGTTATTGTGTGGAATTCATTTTGGGCTGGGGATCTGTAAAGCTGAGTCAATATGCTGATTTGGATCTAAGCCACAAGCTTACCTTTTAACCTGCTTTTTTGCCTTCTTCTAATAGAGCTTTTTGTCAAACCACATATTGTAGTGCCTTTATTGTCAACTGCCCTGCCTGAATAAATTTGCATGATAAATACTGAGGGTTCTTGCTTTGAGTTGACGCTACCTAGGAAAGTGTTAGAAATAAAACCTGCATTTCTTTCCCCACTCTTCTTGCTTTACAGAGGGATACCCTTGGGCTGCTAACTTGAAGATCTGGAGCTCTTTCACATCCTTGGAATCCACTGTCTTTTCTGGGAGGACTGACCATTGGGCAGCTACGTGATTTTCCCCTGGGGAATCTCTCCAAGTCCTCCTCTCCTGTTGTGCAGCTGCTGCTGAAGTGCTGCTGGGTGCTGACGGTACCAGGGGCTCTGACGTCTTTAGTTTATCAATAATCTGCTTTAAGCTGCCACCACTTTTAGAGCAGCCTGTGCTGAGAGGATTGACTCAGGAATAAAGGTTGTCTGGCTGAAGATCTGCTCAGGTCAGACAGATACTTACAGGAAGGAGGAAATGTTTGGTGAACTAGAAGCAAAAGGCATCAAGTGTAGCTGAATCCTTCCTGCTTGCTTCCTACTCTCATGATTTTAAATCTGGTGACATGAAGCATCCCAGTTTCCTTTTTTAGGGTCTTCCTAGGTAGGATTTTCTGAATGGGTTTACAGGTAGTGTCAAGACATTATTTTCTTATGAAGTCTGGTCACTGCTTGTGTTTTGGAGTGGCTGTGCACTTTGAAAGATTTAAACTTAGCATAAAAACCTTGAGACTTCCCAGGCATAACTCTTCATCTAGAAAGTCAGGTTAATATTTAGAAGGTGTTTGTTTGTTTTACTGGTTTAATTTAGTAGGATTTCCTCATGGCATGGCCTGATCCTGCTTTGAGCTGGCAGCTGGGCAGGAGAGGCATTGTGAGAGTCCCTCGGTGTGTTCATTCTGCTCTGTTTCCCTCATAAGAGTCATAAGTGCCCTTGTATTTCTTTATCACTCTGGGAAAATAAGAACAATATACTGGTGTTATTTCCCCTGGAAAAAAAAAATTAACTACCTGGGCTCCTTGGGACAAAATTCAAAGGAGAGGACAAAGATTTTGAGCACTTACCTAATAGCTGGAATTCTGGGAAATAAACCTGGGCCAAAGCTGTGTGATGTCTCCACAAAAACCAGTTATTGAAAACTCAGGCTCTGGAAACTGAGTGCTGCATAAAAGGGGAACATCCCCCAACTTCCTGGAAGTCTCTGGCAGCGTCACATTGTAGGAACAGGGACTTGTCAATTTGTCTGTTGGATAGGTAAGTTCCTTGTATGACCACCATTCCTGGGTCATCTCAGTACCTTAGGATCTTCTACACATTTTCATGGGGCCAGATTTACACAACAGAATATGACTGATAAAATCAACAGAATATAACAAACTCTCTGACTAAAATGATCTCCATGCAGTCTTCGCCTGCATTTCTTCTAAAGTGACTTTTGCTTCAATTTTGCAAAGTGCACCAGAAACCCCAAAATGAAGCACAAACACGTGCACAGGATAGATATGTGACCCCTTCACCTTGTGTTCCCACATGGCAGCACTTACAGTTGCCACAATGCCACTGCACTGGCTCTTATGAATGATTCTGCCACCCCACACTGTGATTAAGTATTGCTGTTATAAACCAGGTACCTCTCATGTTAATAACAACATCTGTTAACTAACAAATTGCTCATTAACCAAGAGTAATGGTGAATTTCACCAGATTACAGCTCTGCAGGTCTTTTACGAAAGAGCTATCAACAAACTATTGTGCCTTTTTTCTCTGAAGATTCAAAGTACTTTTCCTTTTAGTGCTGAGTTTCTCAAAGCAATGGTTATCCCATACACTTTAGTATTATCTAAAAGCACTGTAAGAAGGTATTTAAAAGAACAGGTACATTCCCCTACTATTTTATGGAATAAAATGTCTTTTTTGTAAGTCATCTTTGAAGGGATTCCTGAACAATGCACCAAAATTCAGCTATAAACACACTACTATCATATAATACATCCTGTACTTTACAATACCTACAGAGAATCACTTTTTAAAGTCTATAACATACACTAGCCTTTTTATATGACGGAATCATATAAAAATAAAAATTGATAAAAAATAGTAATAAATCTGGATTTTATATCATGCACTGAGTAAAGTCTAAATTAAACTACTGTATTAAACCTTCTATGAAGTAGACCTAATTAATTAAAACCACCAGGGTTAAGCAATTTAGCCATCAATCTCCTAGCTTAAGTGGGGGATGAGGTGCATATGGTAGCTTACTGAGGAAGAAAAATGAAAGACCTGTTCTCTCCAGACTCACATTGACATGATCTAGGGGAGGTTAAATATGAGCTGCTATTCCCAAGGAGACTTCTCCTACAGTTCCTCCAGCACGATGACTTTCCCAAAGCCCTCAGCAAGTTGGAGTGTGTCACTTATCTCCCATTCCCAGAACAGCAAGGGGAACAAAGTGGGCTGGCAGCACCCTTGGAGGAGCCAGGCCAAGGTGGAAATGGCAGTGGTGCCACAGCAGAGGGAATTTTCTGGGAATTCACACCATCACTGGTGCAAAAGAGTCGGCCAACCCTCCCAGGAAGGAGAAGGAGAGGCCGTTGTTTACTTCTGAATGCAGAGACTCATCCTGGCTGTAGGATCATTGCTCTTGCACGCTGGGCCTGGGGGGGTACTCAGATTGAGAGGGGAGCAGGACTGGAGGGGGTCAGCAGTGCCCTCTTTGGGAAGGCAACCTCAGCAGAAAGGGAGCCCAGTGGCTCATTGGATGGTTCCAGTTTCCAAATTGTCAATGCATTTACAAGATGTCATTAGCACACTGGAAACTGCTTGCTGAGAATTTTCCATTCAAGCTTCCATCATCACATTCCCTCCAACTCTTGACTCTTCGGCCAAAACAGATTTGTGAAAAAATTAAGATTATTTTTGTCGCAATTTCCCTCTTTTTAACGGAATGACTGAATGCCCAAGAGGTGAAACTTCTAGGAGCTGGTGTCCTTATGCAATTAGTCCACTCAAGTGACTGCTCCAGCAGAAAACATTCATTTATTTTGCAAGTCAGCCTGATGCCTGAGCCATCCAGTGACTCTTTGATGAATACACCCACCAGGGCAGGGACACACAGAGGCACGTGGCTGGAGATGAGGCTGTGGTGGGATCTCCCTTTTGGCAGGGGCTTTCCAGTCAGCTGACTTGGCTGTAATGTGAAGATGCAACCTTAGGAGTAGCAAAAAGATCCCCCCCTATCAAGCCCATGAGTTAAGCTTGTTTGCAGGCTCTTGAGACAGCAGATTATTTGTTGTTGGAGATGCACTTCAGGGTTCAAGTGGCATTGGGAGCACTTGGCATAATGTGCAGCCCACTTGAGCTGTGCTAGTGGATGTCAGCAGCTGCTGGGAATCCTGTGGTGCCTCTTAGTAGAGGAAAGCCTAAACCTTGAAGGTCTTGCTCATTATTTCTTATTCAAGCAAACCCTTAATTCTGTAGAAAGAGTGGAACTAAAAAAGGACCTTGAGTCTTGGCCTCCTATAAAAAAACCCAAGTTTACAGGTACTTGGCTCTCAGAAATCCTTTAAAAGAAATTCTTCTGTAATAGGTGCTCCTACAGACTTGGGCTTTTACCCCATTATTGTTATGGATCTAACATCCTAAAATCAATACTTTATAAATGGGATTCTAGGTACATCAGCTAGGTCCCTGGGAGAAGGTGGGAAATATGTCTCATCTCAATAAATAGAAATAGGCTTTCTTGAGGATCATTCAATCCACCTATAATCTTAGTTGTGTCCTGGCAGGGCATCTCTCTCTTCTTCATCTGCACAGGAAGCCAAGGGTGACTGTTCCCAACTTCAGGGAACACTGTACACAATGAAAGCTGGCAAACCGGTGTGATAAGGACTTGAGCTGCCATTTTTGCAAATATCATAAACTTTTGAAGTGAATTCAGCACACAGAAAATGCATTTATCTGGAAACAGCGCATGTAAGTCTCCTTTTAATGTTACATAACTTGGCTGCTTGCAAATCCTGGTGAATAAAAAATAAAAGTGTTACCATTGCAGCAGTGGTCTTTGGCATTTATAAACAATGAAGCCAGAACAGAGAGATCAACAGAACAGGCTAAAAATGTATCTTAATGTGCCTGCAGAGACTTCTACAAAAAGTCACCAAGATAAGGGAGTTTTGACATGACACAGTGAGCCATGAAGGAGCCACTTTAAAAAGCAACAATACATTTGAATATTCAGACCAAGCACTGAGCAGTAAGTCAAAAAGGAACTACCACCCTCAAATCTTCTGCAGCTTAGAGCTAATTAGACTTACGCCTCAGAATGCCCAAGCCTCCTGCAATGTGGCAATGGTTATGATAATTATATTTTCACTCTGGGCTGGGCTGTGAGTTGTATGTGTATTGCCTACAAATGCTGTATATGTAAATCCCCTCCTCAACGAGGTGAGATTATGCCCTGATGTACCTTAAGTAGCACGTAAATACAGCAGTTGGGGTGGCAGCTACTCCAGACTGGAAAATGCAGGGCTTTGTAACTTTTAAAGGCAGTGATAGCTGTGTGGACAGGTGGGAAGGGTCGACCTGGAAACCTGGAATTCCCAGGGATCACGTGGATTTTCTAAGCACCTATTTGCCATCAAACATAACCAGTGGTAAGGATACGAACCCTATCTCTCTTTCCTGTATGTATTAAGGACTCTTTAAAGGTACATGCTATTACACATCTCTAAGCCTGATGTGTGCCAGGGCTGCAGAACGTCAGGCCCGTTGTATGTGATGGGTTGATGCCAGTCATGTCACTTGGCTACAAAAGTTAGCATTTCTGATAGCATGAACATTCCTCCCTCTCAGCAACTTATTTGCTACCTGAACACTAATTGAAGTGGTCTTTTAGTGCCTAACCAGCCAGCTGTGCCCATAATGATATAAATATTACATATAAATGAGATCATGAAGGGACATTCCTCCCCTGTCCTGAGGGCTGGTGGCTGCAGGACTGGTCACACATTACATTAGTTCTGTTGTGGCCTGACTTGTTCCTTGATATACAGTGTCTCCAGGTCCTTGGTGCCAGAGACTTTGGCCATGGCTCTGTGGCAGCCACACTTCTGAGAAAAATGCAGGAAATTAGACCTTCTACATTTCCAGTGCATCACCAGCTTTCCCATGTGTGTGCTCCCACACCTCTCTAAACAGACACAGATCCAACCTGCAGAGGGGCAGGTCTAGACCCAGATGAGCCTGAATACCTCACTGCTCTTCAGCAGAAACCTCTCCCAAAATGACTAACTAAAGAGCAGCTCCTAGTGCAGCAGGGGAGAAATTCCCCTTTTTGAAGGGAGTCCCCACATCAAGGACCCAAATCAGAGCTGTGTCAGTTTGTCACACCACTCTCTGCAGCAGCTGAGGGTTCCTAAGGTTTCTAAGCTTTTCCTGGGATTTGGCCTTGAATGGCAGAGCTGGAGCAGGGTGGAAAGGTTGGGGTCACTCTGTCTCTGTGATCAGCCCTGAGCTGATGGCTGGGGTTTGGTCTCCTCTCCTGCTAAATGTTCCCTGTTAGGGTAAGTCCACGGACCTCAGAAATGCAACTTTTTATGTGCTTAGTATGGATTTGAGGGATAAGGACTTTATGCTCTGAGATCCCCAGCTCTGTGAAGTTTGGGCTGAAGCAAGACAGGTGGGGAGAGGCTGGATTTTCATTTGGAAAGTGTCCTTCATGGAAAGAAATGAGTTCCAGCTGAATGGCACAAATGAACTCCAAGGTGAGTGGTCTCGAGCAAATCTTGAACAGCAACGTCTCCCATTCTGCCCCTTTCTTTGTATTACTCTGTTCTTATTCTAAGTATTTATTTACTGATTATGAGGGAAAACACACGACCTCACAGGACCCCCAGCAGGTGCTCACAGCCTCCACGGGCTCCTCGAACAACCACGGTATTCTCTCCCTGCCTTATTATGGTCCTTTCTCGAATGTGGGAATGTAGAGTTCAGACCTGCTGGAGTATTTGGGGGAATTGCAAGATATAAATAAGCCAGCTGGGGCTTCAACCCAGCAGCTCAGCAACATTATATCGTGCTAGTCTTTGTTTTCACTGTATCACCTATTTTTCGGACCAGCGGTATAACCAAGTTGTAAACTGCACACCTTACAAATCAGTCTATCCTGACATTGCTGCAGCGTTCATTACAAGCTGTAAAAAAACACTAGCAAGGAAGGTTTCAGTCCTGCAGCCCAATTTTCCATTGCAATAACCCAATTAACTGGTGTGTGTTTGTTTTACAAAGCTCTAAGCTACAATAAACCATGCCGATACACAGGCTGCAGAAAGCTTCGTAATTAGGACAAGGTGTACAAATTAAACCACTCTTTTTAAACTTCAAACCAGCTAACTTCTGACATACTGTACTGCTGGGGCTTCTGGGACTAAACCCAATTAACATCTTAGTATTTTATAAGCATCGTTTTAATTGCATTTGTATGCAATCTTCTCTCCAAGAGCCTTTCAAGGTGCTAGCCCTCGTTCAGATTTTATTACTTTAGTGATTTAAATCTCCTCTATCTGTGCTTCCCGTTAATAATGACTAGTGCAGCTTCAAATGCCGGCCCAACATAAAACTGAGCTCTCCAAAGAATTATACTTTAAAACAGTTACATTTAACTTTATTATTACATTTTTAATTTTTTTTCTCCCTCTGTTTGAACATTATGCCTTGAACCACTTTATCAAGCTGTCAGTGCAGTAAGTGCTGGAAGAGTGAATGTTTTACTCCTCAGTGCTTTGCTCTGGCACAGCCTCTTGGCCTACACATGACTCAGTTTTTGCTGCACGATATTGTCTCAGAAAAAGAGCTTTTCTAGGAGCAGCCTAATGACTTGCATGTCCATGGATTTTCAAGATGTGGGAGGTGGTGGGGAGGTTTAACTCTGAGCGACAGCCAAGCCAATCCCTCAGGCTGAGCTGCTTTTGGGTTTTTAAGGTCAAGATCTACCCTCCTTCCTTGCCTGTCAGAGGCGAGTCCTGTGAAGCTTTACTCCTTTGAGTAGTTTTACTCACTGTAATGGGATTGCTCAAGTTTGGATGAACTGGGCCTTGATGGGAGCAGTGGAACATTCCGTGGAAAATCTGATGCACTCTGAGGAATGTCAATTCCCATCACTATAATTTCTGTCTGCATAAAATCCTCACAAGTGCTCTGTTTTTCTTTATGCATCTGCTTCTTTGGAAAATGACCTGCATTTCAAAGATCAAGTAGGATTTGAAGAGAGCTGTAGAGCCAATAAGGAGTATAATGGAACTGCCTCAGCTCAATTAATAAAATAATATATAAAAAGGGTTCTGAGATTCTTTCTCCAGCACATTATTATCCTGTTTCACATTATTCAAGAGAAGGAAAAAAGAAACAGGAATGTGTTGGATCTTATTGAAATTACGAAATGAATAAAATATTTATTTTAAGATGCTGGCAGCCATGCTCAAAATATTTTCCTCTTTGCAAAATGCAACTTGGGGTGAATATAGGCTAATGTTGCTCTCATTTAGGATTTCTGTTACGTGGATAGAATTATTGGGTCTTAAAAATGCAGGAGGTTCCTCCTGAAATATTTTGAACCTTTTCACTTGATTGAGTGTCTTGTCAAACAAAACTGGCAGCAGATCTCTTGGAACTGCCTGAATCTATGCAGATACGATTTCTATCATGCCCTTATTATGTGTAGTCCATAATAAGGAGGAGCATGTATAAATCATTTCTGGCTGGCACTTAGGATGCAATACTCAAAGGAGAAAGACATTTCAGTCTTCAAATGTCTAGCAATTTCTGATATTATACAGTGAGTCTCCCCAGAACCATACAATCCTCAATTCCATGCAGCTCTCTTATGAAAGAATGAGACTTTCATATCTTCCCTTGCGAGAGCCACCAGCGAGATAAGAATTGTGCAGCTGTGCTCCAGCCAGGGTGGCTCTATTGAACTTCCATTTGCAGAGCCCTCGCTCACAAAATTGCACAGAGATGGAGGATTTCGCCTCTATCCCTCCTGTACACAATTATCTGTGAGTAAGCATTGCTTTACAGAGAGTAGGTTGTATAGTTATATGTTGTAGGAGCACATTGCCCAGGGAACGCTCTTCTGTGTGCACACCTGTAATGTGCACTAAAATAAACACATCTATTGTGTAAACGTGCTTGTGTTTTCTCAGCAGTGGTGATCCAGCCATGCTTTGGTGTTGTAAAAAATGATAGAGTATGAAGTGATGGATAATCCGAAAAGTTCTAACAAATCGTGCCTTCCCCAGAAACAGAAATGCAGAAAGATGCTCAAAACCAAAGAAACCATTTTAAGAAAATACCATAAAGAGTTGTACATTGTCTCCTCTCCAGTACTGAATATGTAGTTATTTTACATTCCAACTCTTTAAAAAATATCTTTCTGCAATATGTTCCAAAAAATCTCCTTTTTCAACTTTCTCTTTCAATTTTTTTTTTTAAAGACTTTCCTGGAAGAAAAGATGGGATTTTGAAAACAAATTTTAAAATAATTTGAAACATCATTCTGATCAAATCCTTAATAACAGTATCAGCAGAAACAGGCACAGGGAATGCCAAGGAAAATGGATTATGTTAATTGAGTTAACAATTTTTAATGACAAATTTTGTTTCAGGGAGAAAATGTGATTTTTTTTTATTAAGAGCATTTAGTGCAAAATATTTCAACCACTCTATAAAAACATAAAAGACTAGGTATTTCCTATAAAACAGTTCTTCACTGCAAGATGATGAATAACTTTAGTATTACAGCTATATATAATAAAATGTTTATTTGTCAGGCTTGATACATTTTGCACCTGATTCATTTATACACAAATACATAGGTTTTAGTGGAAAGAAATCTATATTGATAATTTACTTGGCATATACTGATTGTTTTCTAATATGCAAGCAACTCGAATTGCTCGATGAAGAGTTCAGCTTTTGGGAATCTGAAATGCAGAGGGCATTTTCGACCAGGAGTTCAGCATGTGGAGCTGTCAGACTTGATATCCCTGAATTTTAGGTGAATTGGAGCGCCTTGTTCCTCTGGAGGTTGTTCTAAAGGGGACTGATGTCTTTTGGGAGCCAAGCCCTGGGGAATAAGGGGCAGAGAGCAGGAGAATATTTTATGCAAAAGAACCGTCTGTTGAGATTGGAATAGAAAATTACACTTCTTTAATGACAAGCTTTTTGTAAAATATGGGCAGCCACGGGGAAGGATATTATTCTGTTTTCTTTCTTTCTGTACAGTGGAAAATAAGAGGTGTCACAGTGAGTTATCATGTGCAGTGGCCACTAATGCTCCTGTTTAGTGTACAATTGCCTGCCACATTGCACACAATCACACGTGTCGTTATTGTATTAACTGGGTTTATATACTGCTCACCTGAGTTCACCTGGCAGGGCTTGCCTAATTACAGTCAAAGAAAGATCTTTTGCCTAAGGGAGGTTGCTTGTAAATTTGATTTTTCCCTATTTAAAACCATGGGATCTCAGGGAAAAAAAAAAAAGAGAAACCAAACCAAACCAAACCAAACAAAGACAAAACCTCCCAACTTTGTCAAAACTAACACTTCCTTCAAAACCTGCCAGAGGTCAGAGCCAATACTCATTCATGCCAGTCTGGTGGATGCTGGATTAGGCCCTGACCTCTTTGCCTCCCTTGCAGGATCAGCAGATAGAGTTGTGTTTGAGCAAACCAAAGGAAAGCTGCAAATTCCACAGCAAAGCTCTGGTTATTGGGGTGTTGCATAGCTCTGAGTGCAATTTTGATAGCACAGCAATAAATAAATATGTGCAAATTAATTTGCAGTAATTGACAGAACAATTAGCAAAGCTGCAGTTGCAGACTCTTTATTCCTGGTGGCAACAGAACCCAAAGTCACTTTTAGATCTCAGGTTTAATTTGCAACTAAAGAGAGACTCCTTTGTGTGCAGGCAATTTTCTGGGAAGTCACTAAGATACAGTAAACGTGGAACCCCATAATACCGTTTCTAGAGCTCCTTTTCAGAACAAAACTGCACTTTCACTGCAGTAAGAAATGCCAATAAGGGGCATTCTGGGATTTGAGCTGCAGTTCAGGCTTCGTGGGACAACGGGAAAAGCAAAAATGAGCTTGGTGATGCAATACTTGCTGGGAATCAATATTCAGTTCGTGCTGTGCTCACTGCCAGTGTGTGCTGATGGCAGCTCCCTGACCTGGCCACCACTCCCTGCACTGCCCTGTGATCCACAAAACCTCACCCCAACCCGGGAGAGATGGAGCAGCCCCAGCTGCCCCTCAAGAGCAAGCACTCACTGTAGGAAGGGTAAAGGAATCTCTTCCCACTGAGCATATGGCTTTATCACGCTTTTAAACACTGGGAACACAGCATGTGAAATGTATTGGAAAATGCCAGGAAACAGAAATCCAGAGCAATCAATATTTTCAGTCCTGTTTCCCCCAGAATTAAATGTGGTTGGCAATTTCCACACTGCAAAGGAACCTGTCGTGGTTCAGTTCTGTGGCAATGGTGCTTTGACCAGAGCCCAGATAAGCTGGAGCTCAGTCTCATATCTCCTGTGAGCAAGTACTGCATGTGAGGACACACTTTCCAAGATCTTCTCCAGTCATGTTCTCTCTGCTCCGCAAATGTCAGGTGCAGCTCTGCCAGTGTGGTTACTGATGCATTTTAGGATTATCTTCAGAAGGCAGTTTAGGAAAGGGACAGGCAAAATGTTGGACAGGAATGAGATGTGTAGAGGAGGTGAAAAGCCTGACTATGGTGACCTGAAAGGTGTCTGGGAGAAGCAGCAATGGCCAGTGGATTCTGTAGCCTAGCAAGGAGCCCTTACCTGCATTTTCCCCAAGTCTCTGTTGTCTGGTCCTCTGGCTCCTGCTGTGTAGCTCTGGCTTAGCAGCAGGGCAGAGCCTCAGCCAAGTGCCCTGGCTCCCCGAGGTGTTGACTGGTTTGTGTTTCCAAGTGTTACTTTAAGAAACCCAGAGAAGCTGAAGTGTGAAAGTTTTATGTTACATGAGAGAAGAGGTCAGCAGGCATCTCAGTTAGGAAAGAAACACTGAGCGTGTTTTATTTCCAAAGCTGATGGTGAGGCCTTCAGAGCCCCTCTTGCAGCAGGGCACTTTGACCTGGGGTTCTCCAAGAAGAGAACAGGAGAGAAGCAAATGTGAATTTTCAGTTTGCTACAAAATGTTGAATTTCCAGGGGTCAAGATGGATTTTGGAAGGGTCTTTTCATCGAGTGCTGTTGAGTGTGCACACAAGGCTTAGCATGAGCTTCAGCTGTCTTCAGGGAGGTGTAAAAGATGGGGTGTCTCTCTCTTATGTGACAAGCAGTGATGAAATGTTGTGTTTGAGCCTTCAGGCTGTGAAATGTACTGCTTGGGTAACCTGGTTTATAGTGGAGTCAGGTAGACATACTCTGTCACAAGGTGGGTAACGCATCCCTTTCACCTCAGTGTTGTCCTAACACCCTTGGAAAAGGGTGCTGGCCACATCAACTTTACCCAAACTCCTTCATTTAAGGTGAGGAATTATGCAAGAAAGCATGTCATGGACCTGTCTGGTGGCTCCTGCTCGCCCAAGGCCTCTTGGGGAGGCAGCAACAGCAAGAAAAGGAAAACAAACGTGAGAGAGATCTCCCTGCAATGAAACATCTCAGTCGGGGCCGCGGGTGCTGGAGCCGAGCTGGGACACGGGATGTGACAGG
>VXAX01005537.1:0-59710 GCA_013399835.1 Leptocoma aspasia
TATATATAACTGTAATATAATACAGTTAAAGATCAATCAGAGAATCTCAGTGAGAAATTAATTAGTCTGTAAGCCTGGCCCCATATCTTATTATAGTCTGGGAAGCTTTTCAGAGGGTTTTACTGTGTATAGTAGAAAAATTTCTATAAATATATAGAGGATGTAGTATTTCCCTTCTCCATGTATGGCTTAAAAAACTAATAGAAAAGATCTGATTCACAGTTCAGTATTGTGCTTTTCAGCTACAGCTTTGTAGAGCAAGTTTAGCTAATATTTATACATATGTTATCTTTAGGAGGATCCAGTATCACTTTGTGTTGACTTTACAAGTCAAGTAGATCTTCCTGATCCAGGCAGATCATCCTTCAAGAGAGGTTAAACACTAAAAAAAGGTAACATTCTTACGGACTTTTGCTGGGTCCTTCAATATGGACAGCACAATTATTTTTTGACATAACAATCTGTGTTCATATTAGGTTCAACCTGGCTTGATGTAACAACTTCAAACAAGCACCTATGGAAAAGAGGATGATCCTTACTGATGCTTAGGTGAGCTTTCCAGGATCAGAGAAGCTGTTCCTGTCATGAAATCAAAACCAACATGAACAAACTCTTATTTTCTCTTCAATGATTTACCTTTGCTTTCCAAACTATGGAAAATAAATGCATGGTTTAGCTCAGATCTTGGTACAATTTCCTGAGAACTATGAGCCGTCAAGATTAAAATAGTTAGAAATCCAAACTCTGAATTGCTACTTTCATAACTATGAGACAGTTAACACAGTGGAAACATAAATATTATCTCTTCCATTTCTGTGTGCTAATTGTCTGCAATAAGCAAAACTGCAGTAAATGCAAATTCATATTTGTAATCTCTCTCTATATCTTGATTTTAAAATGCACCTTTTCAAACTATGAAGACATTACATGAAAGAACACACAAGGGTCTGAGAAGGGAATAATGCCACCTGTTTGGGGTAAGGATATGAATCTTCCCATTTCTCAGCACTTAAAAATTGAAGTTTGACCACTGAATTTCTATACTAGAGAATTGTCACTCATCTTCATTTGGACATTAAAAAAAAAAGCCCTACTGACTGCAGCTCAGTTTTGCCCTTTTCTTGTTCCTTTTTTGTCACAAAATACATTACCTCCTACTGGACTTTTCTTATTTTGCCGATGAGTAATATATCCAGTCATGCTATTATTCCAGAGAGACTTAATTTCAGAGAGAATTAATTCCAGAGAGACTTCCTTAAATATCCTCTCTGAGCATTTGAAAAAGGATATTCCTCCCTTTTTTAATAAAGGCTTACAGTCCAACTTTTGTCTTATGTCAGGCATATATATGCAGGAAGGAAAGCAGTTTCTTTCCGATTAGCTCAACCAACTTTCAAACCTGTGCTAAATGAAATAAAATATCCTTATTCTTTAAGAAGAGTGCTGCTAGCTTGTTGAATAGCATGTCACTGTAGCTACAAAAGCAGAGACTCAAAGGTTACATCTACAGCAAATACTCATGCAGATAAAGCTGTGTTTTACATAAGGAACTAAAAGGAAAAAAAAAGAAAGGACAGAACTACTTCCCTATGTTATAAGCTGTTTAGAAAATAAACACCCTTCTAAAATAGCTAACAATTGTTACAGCCTACCATTTAGGCACTGGAATGCAAAGGACCACATGAGTGCCTATAAACTGATGAAGATGTTGCTGGTTAAAGCTGAAAAACTCTTGATAATTCATTAATATATCTTAATATCTTAATAAAATAATTGATTCTCTCTCAAGTTGCAAATTTAATTATATAATTTCCACCACATTCTCCCTTAAAATACTCCAGTGTGTTCTTTATATGATGCAGTGAGCCTTTGGTCATCAGTCCGCTGCCCACCTGCTTCACACTTGTCAAAATAATTTTGTACCCTGAACAGTTTCAGGAACAGAAGGAGAAACACAGGGAAATCCCAGTAATTTTTATAGGTGAATTGAAGTTTTGAGGAGGACATATCTGCTCACATGATGGAAGTTCCGCTTTTATCTCAATACCCTATCATCAGTTGAAAAATGCACAATCAAATGAACACTGGTGCAAACAAACTGAGTGGGACATTTACACTCTCCCCTCTCCCCTTCACTGCTGTAAAGCTTATGGAGGGTATACAGCTACATCCTACAGGACGTATCCAAAAGGATATAAACCTCTATTGAGTGCCTTTACCCTCTTTTGACTACATATATGAAGGGCTAACTCCAGAGCTCACCTCACATACACTCATGACAGAAAGGGGTGGGAAACTGAGATGCTCTCACCACCACACACGGGGCTGGACACACAGAAATTCTCTGCTGCAATAAATTTAGCAGGATGGAGAAAGGTAATGTTAGGGAGAAGTATGTCCTACATTTCACGGAACCTGCTTTAACATATTCTTTAAAACAATTCTTCCTCATCTGCCCCAATAGTAGTACAAAGGAAAGCCTCCCAGCCTGAAAAAAAAAGTTTCGACCCCCTGCTTTTACTCCAGTCCTTAGCTTTGGGCTTGAAAGATGGGACCCAGACAGGGTGGTCAGAGAAGGATCTAGACATGGCAACAGAATAATTCCATGATACCACAGAGGTCATCATTAACCACAGCTAAGAAACATAGATTCAAAAAGCATTTTACAATAGTAAAAAATACTCTGAGAAGAAATAAACATTTTTAGAAGGAGGGAAGATATTTCAAAAGGGAATTCTGAAATATCCAGGCAGAGAGCAGGGAATATATCCAACACACACTCTCCCAAGATGCCAAGAGAACTCACATTTACATTGGCATCAGTAATGATCAACTCACTGCTGGTCTTATTGCTGACTTTTTGTCTGTACAGAAGTTGATAAAAGGAGGCTAGAGCAGTCTAGCTTTCCAAGATGCTGTACAAAAATTAAGCAGAACTCAGAATAAAAAGAAGCAAGGTTGGCAATTTAAATAAATGTAATGCTGCACAAATGCCCTTGCTTTTATGAATCAGTGTTGGGGAGTGCCTTTGAATTTTGCTGTCACTGCTTTTGAACATATGCATTGACATTTAGGCCAATGTCCTGGGTTGACATTATGAGGCTCGCTATCCCCATTTGTCTGTGCAGTTTAGAAAATAAGTTTTAGAAAATAACCTTTAAGATCCATTCTGAGACCACAGAGGGAGGACAATGAAACCTGCAGGTTTTTTTTCAGACTTTGTTTTTCCCTCCTCCATATTCTTTCTCCGGACGGTGTGGCTGCAGCATAGACAGAGTTTCTTCTTTGCTTTTTAGTTAGTTTTAGCTAGATGAGGCAGAGAAGTTCTTTGGACTGTGGTTCTTTCTTTTTCTTTGGAGCTGTTGAAACCTGCTCTGGACTGAACACCCAGAAGAGGACCAGGAGTTCACACACCCCTCCGGCCAGGCCGGGCAGGCCTGGGCCCCGGCATTTCCAGTGCCAGAGGGACTGCTAACAGCCTGGGACTGACTTCATCCTCTCATCTGAAGCAGCAAGAGTTTTATTGTTTAATATTGTTCAATTTCCTTTGTTGTGCTGGTGAATGCTTTTGCCTGTTAATTAAATAGGGGTTTTTTTTCCACTTTTCTCTAAGGAATTTTTTTTCCCAAACCAGTTGGGGGAGGGGCTGCTTGAATTTGCTTTCTAGAGGAAACCCCTTTAGGGGAATTTCTTCGAAATTTACCCTAAACCAGGACAGCCAACTTAATGTATTGTTTTAAGAAGTTAAGGTATTTTGTACAGTTGCAAAACCCAGCATGCAATTATCTGTTAATATTCTTCCATTAAAACTCAGTACTCAAAAGGGGCTTATAAAAAAAGAGGGAGGTTGGCTTTTTACATTGGCAGATAGCAATATGACAAGGGGGAAGAGTTTTAAACCAAAACAGGAGAGATTTAGTTTAGATGTTGGAAAGAAGTTCTTTCCTGAGAGGGTGGTGAGGCACTGGAACAAATTGCCCAGAAAGGCTGTGGGTGCTCAAGGCCACACTGGATGGGGCACTGAGCAACCTGGTCCAGTGTAAGGTGTCCCTGCCCATGGAAGGGGGTTGAAATGAGATGATCCTTGAGATAATTTCCAACTCAAACCATTCGTTGACCCTATGATGATTAATGTCTGGGATCTGAAATTTATGACTAATGTATTTTTCCAGCCATGTATTCTGATTACTTACTGAATCTGAGACAAAAAACCTTAATTAAATAAAATCAGATTATTCCTCAGAATTTCTCTTCTTATAGAACAAAAACGCCTATATAAGGAATGTAATACAACCAAAACCTTTGCAGAGAATAAGCAAACAAAAGCCATTACTTTACATCTCATCTGTGACTTCTAGGCGCGTCAAGAAGACCTGCGTATCTTTCATACTATTGCACAGAAACATTCTCAGTTCTTATTACTGAAAATATTGCATGAAACTACTAATTTTGCTTCTTCAAGATAACAATTACATAAGGAACAACAACAAAAAATTGCTGATGCTTTAGCTTTAAATATAAAATAGTACAGGAAAGTTGCTTGGAAGATAATTAAACAGAATGTATACTTAAGGAAAAGTTATTCAATGCAAACAACAGTTCAGTAATTTGAAAAACAAAAAAAGATTTCATACTCTTTTTTACTGTTTGCTGGTAGTATTCCCATGGAGCAAAATTAAACTCCAAATTTCCAGCAAACAGTTTAAATTTTCTTACACAAAAAGAGTCACCTAGAACAGCTGAAAATGTTGAGCAACAGAAAAGTTAATTCTCCAGAAGCATATATGAGGCTTTTTGCTATTTGTATTTAGTCAAATTTACCCTTTGGCTAGAAGAAAATTCAAGCCAAAAATTTCAAGCACATATCCCTGCAAATAAGCTGAGATAAATATCCATCTTTAGAACCTTAGACACATGAACAAGTCTGCATTGCCTGCTGTAATTGACATCAGACAAATTGCTGGGACACATTTACATATTGTAATGCATTGTTGCAAAAATTATTTAGGCAAAATAGCCTTAGCTATTCCCAGAAGTAAGAGGAACTCAATCAAACATCCATGTCCATGAACCAAGAGCAGTTTCAGACTTTCAAGAAATTGTTCTGACAAATTAGGTAATAAATATGTATCACTTACATGTGCCGAAGTAATTTTTCAAAAATCAACTAATTAAACAATGCACGCCTAAATTTGCAAACAGACAAAGCATCATATTTCAGACAAGTCAAAGTATAATGAAATTAGTCGGTTGGGTCAAATTCATTGCTGCTGCTAAGAATTCGATGTGACACATGCAAAGTTCACTCTTCCTATCCAGAAAAATACTGTAGGAGCAAGAATCAAAATATTTACCTTAGTAGCAAAGTATAAAGTAGGAAACAAATAGCAGGAAAGCAGCCACCAGGCAAGGCTCTATGCTGAAAAATGCTGAAAATGTCACCTCTATTATCAGTAACAGATCAACATAAGGAATTACTCCAGTGTGCAGTGGCTGATTCCTGCTATGTACCAATTCCAGCTTATCCAATATCAACTTCTGAAAAACTAGCACCAAAAATGAAGGCTCCAGAGAGTATGTACAATGCCCACACAAATCCCAGCTACTTTCTGGAATGGGACTGACACACCATACCTTAAAATTCCCTGCAAGTAGGAGCAAAACCATTCCAGTGCAAAGCATGTTGAAGAAATCAGATCTTCCGAGACTTTAACAAGTTACATATAGTTTAGACTTTTAACTAAACAATGCTTGGAATATTTTTCAAAATGTGAACCTCTTAATCCAGGAAAAAAACCAACCAATCAGGGCTCAATGAACAAAGCGCATACTAAAATGGATCCTCTGCAAACCCAACACATCTTGAAATACTTCTAATGGCACAAGGGTGAGCCAGTCCCTCTTCTAGTCTAGTAAAGATGAGAGGAGGTAGTCATTAATATATCAGAAAAGAGAAAAAACAGGAAGACTGTAGAATTCTTATGAAAGTCATAGCTGTTTTTCTATAATTACAATTAAATTTTCACTTGAAGAAGGTTTAAACATTTGAGCTGAGAAGAATCGTTATAAATTTCCTGCTGTAAATGCAGAAATGTAGTATCTTTTGCCTCTGAAATGTGGCATAATTTTCTACAGATCCACCTGGTGCTGCATCCACATGCAAGATGGTCAGCAGGTTATTACTCTGGCCTTGACACACACAAATGCAGTTGCTACCAGGAACTTCAAGACAGTAATTTCAAATTCAAGATATATGGAACTGAGGATTTTCACAGTGCTAACCTTTACAAAAGCACCATTTATGGGAAGCAAGCTGAGTTTCAAACTTTCCATTTCCCAGGGTAGTATGTTTTTACTCCAGTTAGTTCCTTGTGGCCCCTCTGATTTGTGGGTGTCTGTCTCAGCATTAAGAAATTGTTACTTTGGAAACAAATCTGTGTGAACTCTAAAATTTGATGTGCTAACATCCATTACCCAATTTTGTCCTTATAGAATTCCTGTACATGTAGGATTTAAACAAGGTTTAGAATTGGTACTTCCTTTATGCCCACAGTTTTCATCTGTACCATTAAGCACCTTAAAGTAGTTTGGCTGAGCTAACTAGGAATCAGTGAGAGGCATCACAAGTTCACTCAACTGAACCCACACAATCTGGATACAGCTTTTCATCCTGAAATACTCCCTTTCTTGTCACTACTAGAAGATAATTAATTGCTGTTTCCCAAGTGAAACTATTTCCAACAGTGTTAGAACCCAAAGACAGACTGTCGTGTTACACAAATGCCAAATCCGAGTTACTACAGGCTCTGAAAAAGTCACCTGGAATTAAAAACAAACAAACCAAAACCTCCAAACAAACCACATAAGCACAGAACACAGAAGAATCCAGAAGCATTGTTTTAATGACATGAAGATGACTAAGCAGTAGGATTTTTAGTTGATCCTGTAAAGAGTATGTATGAAGAGCACCTTCAAAGAAACATCAAGTCTTTACTCAAATTTCAGATCAGAGCAGCAGGAAACATAGCATATTTAAGAAGACTTGTAGTGAGCAACAAAATCTTATGTCTTCAATTCTGTGTTGTGAAGATAATGAAATCCCATAACAATCTACACAATGGAGGAAAAGCATTCAGATCAGAATTTCTTTTTTTTCCCCCTTAAAATGACAAACTCCTTTTAGGTGATATAGGAAGATCCAAAAGACGCTTATTTTGCGAAGACAATCCTTCAAACATACTATAAACCTAGTCAGACATCTTGCACAGATAGTTACAGTTTCTCTCATTACTTATACTTAACAAAGGAAAATTTGTTTTGTTCAGAATGCAGTAGCTGTGAAGCTGCTAACAGCTCCCATCCCAACACAGCTGATCAGCATAGCTCTAAAAAGCAGCAGAGAGAGTATTCACTGAAGCTCTGAAAAGAAAGAACAGCAAACGTGACCTCCTCATTGCAGGCACAAGCTTAAAGGGAAAAGTTTCATGGATCCCACAGCAGCATACATTTGCATTAAAACCAAGATAAAAGACATTCACAGATGTTAAAATCAGACAGAGAAAATGTCACAGTTCATTCTGACCTGAACAAAACTGGCCACAAGACTTCAACACAAGACCCTGTAACAAAAATACTGTGAAAAAAAATCCATAACTTTACTCTGAGATAAACTGAATCTTTCAGAAAAATGCTCAAAGATCAGGGGAGAGAAATAATTTACTTCTTCCTAGTAAATGCCAAAAGGGACTCTTGGATTGATTCAATATTAACAGTCACATACTGCGGCTATCCCTCCCATTCATAACTTGATAAAATTTCAAACATGTCTATAATGTTACCTTGTCTTTTTGAAGTCCAATGCAAATAAAGGCATGGTTTTAAAATTTAAAATTTACTAAAACAATGCAAAAAGTTGTACAGACTTTCAGTTTGCAAATAATTAACTGTAGCTTAATGTGTGTCAATTTCACTGAGTTTTGTAATGAATGGGAATTAGCCCCTTAAGACAGAATGACTATCTAAATGGTGTTTTGAACTAGCTGAACAACTCTATTTTAAACTGCATTTCAGATAAATTATAGCAATGATGACAAACATGACAAAGCTAGGAGAAGACATTTTCTTGAGGGAGGGATGGATGAGAAAGCAAAAAAGAAAGGACAAGAGATACAAGGGTAATGAAATAAGAGAAAGTAAAATATACTAAGCTACATGGCATAAGAGGCATGTGAGAAGTTGAATAATGATGCTAAAAGGCAACACTAGAAAAGAATTGCTACAATCTACTAAGTGGTATAGGATGAACTAAAAGAAGATTTAGAAAATTACAGTTCCTAGCGTATTAAAAAGTTTATAACTAAAAATGGCACCAAGTAAAACTGAACACTATTTCAACTGGATTGAGGACACTGTGGCAGTGGCATGAATACATCTACATCAGTTAGCTGTTGACAAATAGACTTTGCCTTATGAAGAGAGATAACTTTATAAAATATGTACCTTTTCAAACACTGGAATTCACCTGGTTAATTAGCATAACATGTTCTAGGAAGTAAGTTACCAGAAAAAAAAAAATACAGAACCAAATATACACATCAAAAATTCTGCAGTTCAAAGACACTTTCTCCAAAATCTACCTGCTGAACACTCAAAACCTGATTTGTAAGATAAAAATAGTTACATCATTCTTTTCATTAAACCTATTTCTAGTATCATTGTAAGAATTATCATTCATCATCTGAATACAATTGCAAAAGACTCATATCAGATTCAAACCATATTTTCCCTGTAAAATATGTCCCACGTTACTTCAAAGTGCAAGAAATGCAAGAAAATGATGATTTCAGAAGGAAAAAAATTGCAGAAAAACATTGTAGAGAAATTATACACCTGACTTTAAAATCAATGCATTACTCATCTGCAACAGCTCCTAGAATCACACCAAAAGTCATTAAGACCTTTACACATTACTAAAGCATTCTACATACATAACCACATATAATACAGACTACAAGAAAAAAGTAATTCAGAAACATTTTGGAAAGCATACATGCACTGCCTACTGTTCTGAAGACTTTAAAGTAACTGATTTTCTGCACACAAAAATGTGTGAATTCAACTGTGAGACTAGACCTGAGTTCCATCAGAAAGTTTTTAGCATTTCCTATCAAGAACATAAGGGTTTCATCTGAAAGCTTCAGATTAAACTGAGAACAAAGATTTCATAATTTTATGGCTAACTCTAGATAACTATTAGTAGAAATGGATGTTTTGCCTCTTTTGAACCTCAGAAAGGGACAGGGAAAATATTGACAATGTTCTTATTTCTTTTAAAGAGAAATCCCTAACAAGGAGGCTAATATTTTACAAAGATGTAAAATACATCACAAATTATTATTAAGGCTTTTTAGAGTTAATATAAACTGGTTAGTAGATAGAAAACCGGCATAGCACAAGAAATTAATGATACAGACAACACCTCTTTACAGATGCACATAATATAGTTATACATTTACAAAGATGATTTCTACATAATTTCTTACTAGATCAGCTATGTAAGAAAATGTTTTAATCTTGAATTCATTATACACCTGGAAATGGATTTATACATTATCCTGCATACAGCTGTAAACCTCTCCTCTGGTGTTTATCTATTTTAAGACACAACAACTCTATAAACATGACTATATAAGAAATTTAAATTCTTTAAATGGTAAATGTTAAAAAAGGAAACCTGACCAGTTAGTAATACTGATTTCACAATGTGAAATTATCTACTTCAGTTTGAAACCAAAGAAGCCGAAATGAAAGCACCAAGAAGAAAAACGATCTTATTTTTAAAGTGTTAAATCTGCAGAAAAGACAATCAGTTAAATATCAAACCTACAAGCTATTCTAAATGATTTCCTGTCCATATTACTAATTTCAAAATGCCAGCTATTTGTTCAGCTTTCTTCTTTCTGCGTATTATGGACACTAAAGACAAAGATATATGCATTCTCCTACAGACCAAATGTTTTTCTAAGTTTATTGTCACAAAGTCTCAAGTATGGAACCTCCTCAACTGATTCGTATTTACAGCATTAAAGAGGTAGATGGGACTTTGCAACTATGTTCTTACTACAACCATTTCAAAATGTGCTTTGGAAAAATCCATTTCACTTCAAATTAAATATAAATAATAGGGCTTACATACTTAGTATTTCCCATCATTCCAGCTACAGTATTTACAGTAGTGGCAGTCCTTTATACAAATACAACTAAACCAGGTAAAATTATAAACACAACAGTTACATTTCATTGGATAAATTACCCGATAAAAATAATGCAGCTGACGTATATCTTAAGACCACTTAAGTGTTGCCAGATTAAATACTTGTACTGAAGTAAATAAATAGTTTCAGGTACATTTGTAGCAAGATTTCCGATAACGACAAGTCCTTAGACTAGTTTCACTTTATTTCTCACCATATAAGCAAGCATATAAACTATCCAATGTTTGCATTTAATTTAATTTTTTTAAAAGTAGAAAATCTACAAGAACTCAAGTGTAAAAGATACAATGCAATTAATATTAAAACAATCTTACCTTTATTAGGTTTGGATGACTTGTTCTTGTTAGGTTTAAAACAAGAGCCCCTTGATTTATCTTCTCTGTCCTTAATAAATTTCTGCACATCATCCAAAGAAAGCTTTTGAAGGACAACTACAGGCTTAGCTCCTTTATTTAGATCTTCAACTAGCCCAATCTTCTCTACTTTGTCCTTATGTTCACCTCTAAATTCAGTTTTCCTTGACTCCTGAGTAACATTGCCATCTTTATCACGCTTGATTTTTGGAATGACAAAATGTTTCAATGCGCCAGATCTTCCCCCCAACAAATAACTGGGAAACTCTGCTTTACTGTCACCGTGTGCTTTATTACTGTCTACTTTACTCTTATTACCATCTGTCCTTCGTTCGTCCTTGCTGTTTGGTGACTTAAAACCAGGTTTATCAGGTCTTGATTTGCTAGAATCCCCTTTACTTTCCTGTTTAATACGAGGGCTGTCAGGTCTTGATTTCTGATCCCCAGAAGAAAACCTTGAATCACCAGACTCATGCCTATATTTCCTTTCAAATTTCTCAGGTTTTGAACCATCAGATTTAATACCATGCTTAGGATCATGTTCAGTTTTGTTTGAGGATCTCAAATATTCAGGCCTTCTAATTTTGGATGGATCTCCTCTGTATCTCTCTGACTCCGCCCTCTCCTCAGATCTTTGTTTAAGGCTATCGTGGTCACGCCGTGGTGTATCAGAAACTGAGCGCCCATCAGGCCTTGGTTTTGTTGGATCAGGTCGACTTTCAGGTTTCATCCTTGAAGGATCAGATTTCACATCTAGTTTGTGCCTAGATATTTCAATTTTCTTGTCTGACAAAGGTTTACTGGAGTCCCTCCTATTATCATGTTTGTGTTTAGGTGTTTCAGGCCTCCCTTCACTCTTCTGTTTTGGTGTTTCAGGTCTGCCTTCACTCTTCTGTTTCGGCGTTTCTGGCCTTTGCCGTATTTCCTGTTTGCCATTATTTTGTTTTCCCTCATTTTGTTTCATCTCCATTTGCCTGCTCTCATTTTGTTTCAATTCTGTCTGTCTGTTCTCATTTTGCTTCATTTCCATTTGTCTGCTTTCATGCTTCACTTCTAACTGCTTGCTCTCATTGTACTTACTTTCCAACCGTCTGCTCTCATTTTGCTGGAATTCCATTTGTCTGTTTTCATTTTGCTGGATATCTGTCTTTTGACTTTCAAAGTCTGACTTTTTTCTAAAAATTTCTGGATGGTTTTCAGGTTTAAATTTAAGAACTCCAACAGTGTCTTCTTGGGGAACACACACAAACCCGTCATTATACTGCTTAATTTCTTCAGGTTTTTTGATGGTGTCCAAATCCTGAGTTACTGTTGCCTGAGAGTCTGCTCTTCCTGCTTGCTGCAGATCAATACTAACCATCAATGCTGGCCTTGCCCCATTTCCTGCAGAACCTGTCTCCTGAGAAGCTGCTCTATTTCCTCCAGTAGCACCTCCAGCCTCTGGTGGTTTGTTTTCTTGTTTTCGCTTCTTCAGAGGCTTATCTGCAAGTTAAAAGAGAAAAAAATCACGAATTATATATAAAAACTGATAAATGTCCAAGGAAGAATGTCCATTCCCTTCCACTCCCACAATGAATCCTTCTCAGCATGAATGTGCACACAAAACAAAATCCACTGAACTTAAAAGCAAGAACAGGACTTCTCTAACTAATACTTTTTCATGTATACAGACTATCACTCATTGCCAGTCTCCCACAATTGCCAGTTAATCATTAAAAAGCCCTCCCTCAAAACATATGAAATCAAAGGCCCTGTGTAATCCCCAAGAGAACCACCTAATAAAGCACTTTCAATACATAAGGACCAAAAAACCCACTCCATTTAAAAAAACCCCAAACTACTCAATTACACTTGAAGCAGAAGTCTGAAAATCAAAGTTAAGGTGCAGCTCCACAACCAGTTTTTGAGGAATACTACTATAAAAGATATCTTCTGCAGATTCAACCTGCTTTATTACACAAGTACTAAGCAAGGATCTGCAATGACAGAAGTTTTCCCTACTTGGTTCAGTGGATCAGCTGAATATATCACACATATTTTAGTCAGAGAACACACAAACAACGAACAAAACTGATTAAGTAACTATTCCACTCCTCCATGCTTCTCTTTGAAACAAAGCAGTAAACCAAGGGTTGGAGTCTCTGCCTTAACACGTGCATATTAGGTGGGGGACCACTACACACTTAAAAACTTGAGTACTTTTCCCCTTGCAATCATAATGCTTTTTATAGATGAAACACAAAGTATAGTGATAATTTTCTGTCAAGAACCTGACTCTGCAATAAGCCTTTCAGTTTACACTCAAAAATCATTAGGACCAGAATACAGAAAAATTGAGTCAACCACACACCCTGTAATTTGGTAGAATTCACAGGAATGAGGAGCACATGGAAGTATCCAAAAGAGTATATGCTACCCATATAAAACTACAATTCATTTATATTACCAACATAGAACTCTAAACTAAAAATAATTTCTGCAATGAAAATTAGATGCTCTACCTGCACTAAGGCTTATATTCTCATTTCTCAACTATCACTGCAATTTGTACAAAAAATTACTTTCTCTGTAATCAGGCAATATGATTGTAAATCTAAGAAATTACTAAACATAGAGCTATTGTCAAAATGCCTAGACCACAAATGCAAAGCAAGAAAAACACTGTACTTTGTGCCTAGTTTTGTGGTGCCTTACACCAGATGCGATGAACCAGCTTTCCTACTCATAGCAGGTGAATGAACAGTAAGGAGGATGCAATAAAGAAACAGGGAAATAAATGTCAATGAAAAACCCACACAATCCTCTGGAATTGTAAACCAGAATTACAACATATGAATTCTAATTTCTTGTAAATTTTTAGAAGATTCTTATTTAGAAATACTTTGATGGATCACCTCCAAAATTAAAATTAGGCCACAATAACAAGCAATAACATGGTCAATTCCAGTGATGTGAACAGGCTTTTTTCCCCATCATTTTCATCCTCAACTCTATTTGGATATCTCTAACTTTCTAAAACTCAAAAATTTTGTACAAGATTTAATAGTTGAAAGACAGTAAAGACAGATAGAATAAACTCCATGCAGAAACTGATCAACTGCAAATAAAGAATTTTGCAAAGCTTAATAGAAGCCTGTAGGAATGAATGCCAACTTTATGACAGACATGTGAGGCAAAATAAATTTGCCAAATCAAAGACGCAGCTTTTTAGCATGGAGATTTTTGCTTTTTCCGTGCTACAGCAACTGCTGGATTCATATGATGACTTACATAGATGAATTTTTCTTTACTATGGATTAGAACAAATATACATACATCCACACACATCATTACGTTACTTCTCAATTAAAACCCTTTAAATTTTCAAATCTAAGTTCAGAAACTTGCATTCTTATGAGAAAGTTGGTCAGCCTTGTCATTTTAGTCCAGAAATGCCAGGCACACTGAGAAAGTCCTGAAAAGCTCTGACGGTGGATCTAACAATAGTCTTTAAGACGTTACTGTCATTCATTATCTGCCCCATTTCTTTAACTGTAGTTATCATCTGTAGCAGAAGGGAACACGCATTCAGATTTCCACAACTACGGTCTAATGCAGCACCATAAGGCACTAGAGAAGGTGGTCTGCATTAACCTACCAGGCTGAATGATTCAGTTTTAAGCAAGAAAATGCTTTCCTCTCCTATGCCTGTTATAGGAGCAGATGGCCATGAGCTGTGATGCCTTAAACAGCTGTAGCTGGATCAACCAAAACTCACCTTTCAGACCCCTCATGCTGAAGGCACCAAGAACAAACAACCAAAACAATTCAAGTAGGGCCCATTTTCTTGCTTGGACTTCTGTAAGTGACCAGGCTCAACATGCTGCTGTTCTTCGTCATCCAAAATGTCAAATTGTAAGTTGAGAACACGTAAGTAGATGATTGCATCACAACTTGGCACACATATTCCCTCTAAATACACAGCTCTTCTGATGCACGTTCTTCGTTTCTGTTGACATTAGAATACTGATGTTTTAGTAACTTGACATCTTGCCTGAGAAGAAAGGGACACCTTCATAGTTTTATTTCCTTTGATGGCAAGGTGATTGCAGACAGAGTTACAGATCACTCACAGATTTCTTCTTATTTCCAGTGCATCTTGAAAGTGAGCCTCAAAACTAGACTGGATCATTACTGCTTTGACTCTATGAGAATTCTGAATCTAGGACAAAAAAAGCTGTCCTGAGTATATGAAAATATCCAGTTGAACTAGGGCAAAAAAGGTAGGATGAATGCATACTACCACTGCCTTCACAAAGCATAATGGAAAAACTCCACTGAATAAGTACAAAAACTTTTTAAGTTGACATAATAGCTGCAAAAATTTGAAAGCTGAAACATACCACTGGGTTTTGAGGGCTTTATAAAATCTTGAACTCACTTTCAGCTATACAAGAACTGGAATCAGCAAGGTGAGCAGAGAGTAGTGAACCTCTACAAACAGATGTCTTCAGATCTTCTCTTTTACAGTCAAATATATGCAAGTTTGCATATAGCTGTTTCATTAAGTCATGAGTCCCAAAATGAATAGATGAACTTTTACAATATCCATTGAAATATACTTCATATCCTTCAAGGTATCAGTATTCAAGCTTCATTCACTTCATTTCATAGACAGTAGTGTTTTCTTTTTAGTATGGGGATCTAGGACTTCACTGAAGTATCAGACTAACATCTTTGAAATCTTACAGACCTAGATCTGAATCTTGTTTCAATTCCAAATATGTTGGCTCACAATCTCTTTAGTCCAATAAAGTGTGATCAGGATATTTTTCCTTCCATCTTTGTAACAGTTTTCATAGTAAAAGGAGTATGCATTAAGTTACAGAAGAGCCTTCTGACTATATTAATGATTGGGTATACAAGTTCATTGCTTTCAGATTATTTTCAAAACCATTATTCACTCTTCAACCTTTCTCTGAGATTGTAGATATATTCAAATATACCTACATTTTTTCCAATTCCTTTAACAAATTTATGGTAGTTCAGAGAACAGTTACTCTATGTATGAATCTTTTTGCATCTCTATGACTCGGCAAATTCCTAAGAATGCTCTCTTCACTTTGCAACATGCTCACTAAAAGGCAGTACCTTGGAAGCAAAAGCAAGATCATAAACTACACTATACTAAAAAATAGTAGAGCTGTTCTACCAAATGAAATGACTCACTATGGCACAAGAAACAAAATATTACTGGAACCACAAGCTTGACATGGGAAAAAAATTAGTTGGATTTCCAAGTGGTAATCTCCCAACAATCCTCTTATGAACAGTATTCCTGGAGACAGGTTATGGCCTTCACCTTTGGAAATATCTGCGTATCAAAGTTATGAGTACTTTAAGATTTAGAATTCAATTAATTTATTACTGTGGAACCTTTGTTCAAAGAACCACATTGCACTGGAATAACCACAGACATCTTGAGATACATTTCTGCTGAAACTACAAGGCAATCATGATTTGAAGACCATTCATCCTGAAAACAGATATGCTTGGAAGCTGAGGACGTTAGAAGCAGCGGGTGGATAAGGAGAGCTGTACTATAAATGTATCTCTATTCTTTTACTCACCTTGGAATCTTTCCAAAGCAACAGTCAAGATAGCATTAGCACTGAAACCTTCTATGTTACTGCTTCCTTGCAAGCCTGATGATTGCCTTAAATCCCAGAATAAACTCTTTAAACAACTGAGTATAATTGCATGACACTCAGTTCTAGAACTGCTTGGCCTATCAAATTGAAATGGGCCTTTTGTAAGTATCTATGAAAAGGTAACAAGTCTAAATAATAAAGCATAGTTGCTAAGCTTCCTTTCAGCAGAATGGTAACAACTTCTCTCTATTAATACTGTTTGGTATACTTATAAATAGACATAACAGATAAAATTTTGCTTCCCCATTTACACCTTGCAAGGGACTCAGTGGAAGACTTCATATTCAAAATGGTTAAATGTGAATGTTCTCCTCTTCAGAGACCCAAAAAAGATTGATCCTCTAATGATGAATCATTTAAATGGTAATTGAAAGTATAAATTTTCTATTTGTAAAGGATAACCTTTAAGAGTTTTACATCTTTAAACCTCTAACTTTGCTAATCTCTCATATCAGAGATTCCTGGGCTATGCCTCCACTAATTTGAAATAGCACTTATTTAATTACATCACAAATTAATGAATTTAACTCAAATGTACTAGTCATAAGAGGTTATTGCATATCGTCAAAACTTCTATTTTTTAACAACTTCAGAGACAAGTCAGACAGAAGCCAATTATAAGCTTATCTTATTTAAACTAGCAATCAAGATTAGAAATTTTTGACAAATGACACATAGCTAAATGTCCAAATAACAAACATACGTCTACTGTCAACTGTTTCCTTTTCTTAGTTATTTTTCACAGATCTCTTCAAAGTTATCTAAGTGCCCTGTCCCCTCAACCAGCAGTGCTCTTCAGAGAACAAGAATCTAATCTGTATACAAGGCATCTTCAAAATTACTTAAATGGTACCAATGGATGACCTGTCAGTAGAGTGAGGGCAAATACCCGTTCTTTTCTGCTCCTTCATGTATGCACAACCCGTAAGAGTTTGCCCCCATCAGACCTCCCTTCAAAGTCTTATGCCAACTGAAAAAAATAATTGAACAACCAAAGAGAACCCTTCCCATCAGTAGAAAAGATTTCCACACTACTAGCTCCTCCCCTTGAAGGAGAGACTCAGCCAACATGGTGAAGATTTTACTCTCATTGCTTCCTTCCTTACAGAAGAAATCAAGAAAGTACAGTCATGAACCTCGTATAGGAAGCTTTTATAGAATGGTACATAATTCCAAAAGTCTCTGAAGAGACCAGAAGGCTTTCAGCTGCTGCAGTTCAAAGAAATGGACTTGCAAGATGCAGAACAGAAACTGCTAATCTTCAGCAACCTGTTAAAAGACATCATCAAACTTCTGGTCATTGTCCAAAAAGGAAACCCCATTGGAAGGGATGTCTAAATTCACTCTGTTCAAAACACAAAAAGGCTACAGCGATCCCTGACATGCCTTAAGGTGTAGTAGACTTTAGCAAAATTAAGATCCTAAAGTTTTGATTGTTTTCTTAAATATAGCAATAACACAATCATCATAGTGTCTTATGAATTTTTCTACTTGAGGATATTTGGTTACTCACTATTCTCTGTCAATTATAGGAATACAAAAAAATACTACACCAGGAAATAATAAAAAAAATTGAACTGCAGAAAAGTATAATCAAATATCTACATTTGTTTAGAGATTGGAAACTGTAACTTAAGCTCCCTGAATTTAATATTGCTTTCACAAACCTTATGACTTTTATTTACTTATGGGACAGATTTTTCAGCATAAATACTGGGTTTTATCCATATGATTTTGTGCAAAACTACAGTTTTATAAACGCAAAATATCTGAGCAAAACATCAAGTGCACTTAGTTTGAAATACCCAGTGCAGCATCTAATTCCACAAGAAAAATGCAACATCAGAATGAAAACTCTTAAGTATCACAGCTAACATATCCAATTAGATTTTAATTAATTTGCATAGAGAGAAAACTTGAGAAATAAGCAGTGACTTTCCCTTCTAACTGTTGAAAACTTGTTTTGTTCCGCCTTGCACTCAAAAATATCATCGATTAACTAGATCAGTAACATTTATATTCCATGAGAATGAAAAAAAATTTGTGTCTTCTTAGGTTGATGTCAGCATGAACTTAGTGACTGTGAACTACAGAAATACCGGGATTAAGCTCTTAATAGGGTTTATTAACTACTTGTGCCATTTCTTTATCAGTATTTAAATGCATCATAAAGAAATGTCTGTCCCAGTATGTAAATCATTATTGGGTTGATGGTATCATAAATGCTCTCATCCAACAGGTACAGTCAAGGGTATACATTAAATGCAATTTATATTGAATTTTCTAGTCTTAGTTTACAGTGTAGGCTGAAACAAAGAAGGTTTCTTGCTAAACTGCTACAGTTTAGTTATTTTCTACACCTTCTTACAAGAGCAGTTTCCTGCACTACCCTGCGTAAAGCACAACCTGGGATAAATGGGAGAATTTTGATTTCATGTTACATACGAGCACAAATAAAAATGCTATTAAATTATACGATCCTACCTTCTTTTTGAAAGAAACATTTTTCATTTGTTAAGTATTTTAATCTTTATAAAAACTGTAAAAAGAAGTAACTTTTCACAGATAGGTGTAAACATTGCAACATTTCATTGCAATTCCTCTAATAGAACAGGAATTTCTTCTCCTTACTTTTCCTACAACATGTCTGAACACACACAAACACAAAATCTGTCTTTTACAGGACCTGGAGGCTGCAAAGCTGTTTTTTCTTTGAAGAGCCATATAAGGTCTCAGTTTCATTCATTACATCACGCTACAAAATGCAGACCTAATGAAAGCTTGTATACACAAAACAGGATACCTAAGTCTCACATTCTACTATACAGACACTCAGTCATTTATCTTTCACACTCTATCTCTTCACCTTCTGGTATTAATGACTGTAATCTGCAAGATTACTATACAAATTACTACTTGTAGCTCCATTTTTAAGGAAATAAGCCCCCTACAACATATTTTTGGAAATGAATGCTAATATACTGTTTATAATTACACATTCCATCACTTCATTAATTGGCTACATAAAATTAGACATAAACAAACTATTTATTCTTAATAGTATTCTTCTGTTAGTTTCCTCTGTAGGGAATTTTATGGGGGAGATGGGTAATGGGGAGAAAGGGAGAGGAGCTGGGTAAGAACTTAAAAGGTAAGAGAAAAAGGTTACTTACCTATAACTGTAGTTTTGAGAGTTTTGCTCCGGCAGATTCACACTCTTGGGATGTGTGTCTCTGCTGCTAAGGGCTTGGAACGAACCAAAAAAAGAAGGGCCCACAGCAGGCATCCAAATGCCCCCTAACTGATCCAATTATTGGAAACAAAGTTATTACAGCTTCACTTCATCCTAATTCAATGAATCCAGAGTAAGATTCCAAAGAAGTGGGTAAAACGGATCCTCAGGGGTAAAATATACAGGGAAAAACACACATATACAAGTCGGTTTGTCTCATTAAAAAAATTCTTCTAATACTTTTAAGTTTAAAAAAATATTAGCCTCCCAATGAAAGGGTTAATGGTTTCATTACTCTTCTCACAAATTCCAGAAAACAGTGCCTTTTACAAGCAGAACTCCTCAAGCTGTTAAGACAGCTGTATTATACAAAAGTATCTTTAAAGAAGCCTAAAACCTGCACAATTCTGTGCATGGAACAGCCCAGATTAAAATGTAACAAATCTGAATAAAATAAAAAAGCTAAATAAATTTGCAAAAGAGTAACTGAAAGAGATGGGTTACTTTCTGAGATTTTATGTAATTTTCAAGGTTATCTTCCCTTTTCCTGTCGCTAAAAGACTCTAATACATTAAACATTTTTGTTTCACAGTATTTGGAGGTTTTAGAAAAGCATGAAAGATCTTGATGTATAAACTTTGTATCTGAAAATTAATTCTATATCAGGACTAAAACTGGAAAAAGAAGAACTTAATGTAATGTTCTAGGAAAGGTTTAGTCTAAAAGTGATGGACTAACTTGCAACTACTTAACTACATAATAAGCAACTTGTACCTGAACAGTGGCAAAGCACAAGTTAATGCAAAGAACTGAGGTTACCGAAATGAAATCTTTCTCTCAACATTCCCATCTCCCAAAAGGAAAAAAAAGATGTCTGAGATCAACAGAAATTCCTAGGACAATTTCTAAAACTTAATAGGATTTCTTGTAGTTTCTTGGAGTAGTCAACTTCAGAATGTGAACAAAGCACAATTTCAGTTAAGGGAACAAAACTGGTTCAGAATATAGACCTCTACTTGTTTCAAAAGCCTTCAACTGCACCAAGTAGTACAGGAAGTGTGACTACTGGCAGTAGTTAGAAAAGAAGAAACTGTAAATTAAGTTTCACTACCTTTCTGAAGAAATTATATCATCAAAACATTGCAATGTAACTAGAGCAGAGGATGGTTTACCGGTCAACCGTTGTGGAAAAAGTCAATCCACTTCTCTAATATCCTTTTTGAATCACTTTTTTTCCAACTCAGATAATCTAAATAATAATCCTACCTATCTCTATCTTTCAAAAGAGAAGATATGATCTAGTATTGATTAACGTCTTGTATCTGATGAGCGTACAGAGGCCATTGTGAGGGGAGCAGTGGAAACTGAAGACCTGAGTTATGTCATGTTCCATGGACTATTTAGCAGTACTGAAGCTATTAAATGTAAGAGATGTATTAGAATGTAACTTTTGGTGCCAAATGCCTGGATCTTCCAAATCTCCTTTCACTAACAGATACAGAAAAATTACTTGTTAAATTAATCAATAGAGAGACTTTCTTGACAGATAAAGTAGAAAGAGGAGACGAACTCCCGTCCTTCCACACAGAGGACAAGGATGAAACCAACTTGTTAAACTTCGCACATCTCTATCATGATAAATGAAGACGATACACTCCACTTAATCCAAGAGCCAAGTAGTCCAAAAGGATAGAATTATAAAAACATAGCTGCAAAAAGCACTCAAATATGAGGAAGGAAGTCTATATTATAAAATCACTCCTTACGGATATCTGACACACACTAGCTCAAACTTGTCAGATTTTGCATTAGTGATTTTTGCACTAAAGATTCCTTTTTCATAAAGCAATAGCATGAAAATCAGATTTCAGAAAGATATGCTGCTTTTCAAAGAAGGCACTTCTGCAAACCCTGTGTTAGTTCCTCTTCTGAAACACAGACTGCTTCCCACTTTGAAAGACTTTGTTTGGTGGAAGCTAAATATTTTAACAGCTTTATCAGAAATAATGATTTATTACAGAAAGTAATATAATTACCACAAGGCTCCAATCCCCATTTACCAGCAGTACCAAATATAATAAAAGGACCTCAGCATTAAAAAAAAACCCCAGACTTCACCATTGCCTTAGCCAAGGTGTGCAATTTTTAACAAGAATGTTCCCCCAAAAATCTCTCTGCTGCTTCTCTGAAATAAACTCCTCCACAGTACCGGTTATTTGCCTCAGAAGAACATGTCCTACCCAGCCAAACCTTTACTGTTAAAAAGAAAGCATTTGAAAATCTGTGACGGAGTATAGAATTATGGAAACGGCATGTCTAAAATAGAGGACAGAAGAGACCACTAATCTACTATCAAACCTTTTGAGTAGCACTTTACTGAAAGTAATTTATGGAAACTGGTGTGAGTATACACAGAAAACACAGTATGCCTGCAATATGCATTCCCATGCCTCTGTTACAAAAGCAGCCAAGATGCTTTCATGCATGTTTTAGCATGTGCTAGCATTTTGAGTAAGTTCTCTAAAGGGATGCTTGCTATTATAAAGCATCAGCTGGCTTTGTGCACTCCCACTCTAATTAGACTGAGCACTTGCTACACCCACACTCCCTTCCTGACATAATGTGATCTGAAGTTACAGTACATGTATGAAAAGGCACAAATGCAAGGCTTTTGTATAAATACACTATGCAGCTTTGCAGAAATGAATGACATATTTAGAAGTTATTGAATATGTTTCTAACAGGCATATTCCTATAGGAACAATAGAGGATGCTTCTTCTTGTAGACTCACAAAACCAAACAGCTCTAACTAGAACAATCCCGGAATATATCAGCTTCCAGACATAGCATAAATTTAGAAGTAATGGCAAAAGCATTCCCAAAAAATAAGAACTGTATTTCTCCAAGGTAACATCTTCAGGAAATCTGTTCCAAGACTGCTAAAAATCTTTCTACTAAATACTATGCAGTCATGGCTGAAACCTCAAGAGCCAGAGTGAAAAAGTGAAAAGCACTGCTGTCTATCATAGGAGCAACTTAGCACAAATGAATAAATAGTGATAATTTCTCCCAGTACAGGACAGCAACTCTTGTACCTGATTCATAGCAATTGTAGGAACTCGGGGAGATCTGAGACCTACCAGAGCATGCAGGTAAGGGGAACCATAACGTCAGAATCTGCATTTGGGAAGATGATTATTGACCAGTGCCAGTGGTGAACAGGAAAGGTCACAGTCCATAAAAATCATTCCTTTCCCCAAAAGAAACAAATCAAGGCTCTGATCGTGGATGTGTAATTACAGTAAACAAACTTTACAACTAATGGCCAACATTTTCTGAAAGCCACAACAAAACATATCAAAGTGTTTGAAAGCTGCTGTGCATTTTTTCAGCTGCTTCTCAGGCAAAATGTGGTAGAGATTCTATTTCAAGTGTGCAGATGTAAATGTAACTTCTGAAGTATTAAGCCACAAACCACAAGCTCTCCAACAATAGATTTAAAATTAATGTAAGAGATATAAGCAAATAAACAAATTCCCCATCTCATTAAATTAAAATTAAAGACAGTAGAGATCAGTAGAGATCTCTTTTGAGGTGAGCACACCTTTTCTCCTCATATACATAAATAGTTTTTCCTAAAAAGATTTGATTTAGTTACCAAATAAGAAACATTTTAGAAGTTAAAACATTTTAGTACGGCAACCATGTTTACAAACACATGCACCCACACGCACACAAACATGCACAAGCCCTCTCCTCCCCTCACCACTCAGGTACCACTAAAAATAGTGAAAAACCACTTTGAAAAGTGAGAAAATTTGCACCCTCTCTGCTGGTTAAAGACCCAAACTGTGAATAAATTCATTCCACGCAAGTATGTCTACATGGACCATTTGCACCTATGAACTCCCAAAATCAGAATTTTCACCATTTTCCATTCGGCAAGACTTCCTTGAGAGTATCTCATAAATTAGAATTATGCTAGAAAAGACTTTTTACTCAGAAGTTAAACATGGTGCAGAGGAAGTTTCTGAAAAATACTTAAGGTAAATTATTACTATCTAATTTATAAAATACACCTGAAACCGAAAACCTTCAAACCAGTTAACAAAGGAAAAAGAAAGAGAAATCAAAATAAAAAAATTGACAGATTCAATTAAATCCATTAAGACAATAAGTGCACCTACCGAAGTGAAGATAAAACATTGCAGAGGCCCACCTGGTTTTGTGCTACAGACCATACAGATATATAGTAGTTCTCTAAAGTTTCTAATGCCTACATAATAGTCAATATCCAGCTGAACAAACATTAGTGACAACATAATTGTAAATATTACCCAACCATTACACTACCTTCAAAAGAACAGAACAGATGTGATTTCAGGCTAAGATCTCCTTCATATCAAATCCAAATGGAGATATGAATAGAAATGGGATAAAACATTTTTCCTGCATTTTCTTAAATTAGGCAACATGGATTAATAATACAACTCTCAAAACTTACTACAGATTTTGATTTATAGTATTGCTGGGATTTTAGAAACTATAAACAACATCAACTGTACTTCATTCAGTCTCATGGTTAAAAGTAAGAGTATTTTAAAAGAATCTTGAAACATAAGAATTTCACTTTCCATCCATTAAGACCCCAAATAAAGAATATCAGATATTCAAAATATGCATATATGGAAGATTACAGTTCATTGTTGGAAGGGAATGGAAATGAATGTCGCAGAAGAACCTACACTGAGTAAACAGAATTGAACTATGTGACAATGACAGGAAGTTTTTTTATATATATATATATATGGGGTTTATATGCATATATATATTTATATAATATATAGTGTATATACACACACACAATCCTTTTACCTTTATCTTGCACTTCTTTTGAAAATCGCTCCCTTTCAATAGCTGATTCACGTTCTATCCGCTCAATTTCAGCCAATGCATCCAATTCTACTTCATCATATGACGTTATAGCTCCTTGTTGCGAAACCTGTTGCTGTGTCTGTACCACAGGAGTTTGAGGTTGTTTTGCAGCAACTGAAGTGTTCTGTTGTAAAACAGGCACTTGTTGTGCCTGAAGGAAAGCTGTCTGTTCATGCTGCGGCAAACACTGAGCAGCGTTTAGTGGGCGGTTAACATCCTGTGGAGTAACGGGTGTTTTAGAAGTCTGTCCTGGGTACTGCACATTAAAAGGAATATCACCCTCTGACACACTGCTGTTTTCCAAACCAGAAAGCATATCATCCTGCTGGTCCATATCCGAAGATCTTACACGAGACAGTCTTAATGTAAGCTTAGTGGAGTCCTTGGAAGGAGAGCTAATGATATCATACATTGCAGCTTTTTCAGTCTGGTCTTTTTCATCCTTGCCTAACTTCATTTTCTTTTGTTTCTTTTGCTTTCTTTCTGGAGAATCTAACAATATGTCTGGGGGAACATCTCTAGGTGATGAATAAGGTGGAGGCTGAGATTGTTGGATTAAAGGTTGTCTTGATCCTAGAATAATAATTCAGAAAAACTGAACAGTTATGTTGTTTCATGTTTATATAAAAACACACTAAATATAACCTGTATACTTTTAATGTGTATCTCTACATATAACTGTGTTCACAAAAGGGCTAAATAAGATTCGTAGGAAGCACATCATCGCTAGATCAAGATGCAATCCAGATAGTTGCAGTATATTTCCTAGGAATTTTAGCTATCTACTGCAAGTAGAGAAGGGATCATTTCAGAGAAGACGGAACAAAAAAACCCCACCACCAAAAAAGAATAAATAAAAATAGTACCTAAGGTTCAGAATATCAGCTATTAGAAAATGATCAACAAAAGCAAGTTGACGACAGAAAATAAGGAAATATCAAAAAGATTCTTATTCTTAAGGTCCAGTGATGAAGACTTAATGATCAGTATACAGGCTCTAGCCATTTCAGCCACACATTTTTAATTGAAAAAAAAAACCAAACCAAAACATACACAACCTCCTTAACCTGGATTCTGACAGTTATTTTAAATTTTTTTTCTTTTCTTTTTTTAGATTTTGTTTTAGGTAAATTTATTCCAACCTCCCCCACTCATTACTATCTATCTAAAGGCATCTTTCTACTATTCCCTGCCTTATCTCCCCTCCTTTTTTGTTTAACATATGAATTTTTGCTTCTATGTGCACTCTTTCCAGGATTTGAGGGTATCTACAAAAAGTTTAAAAAGAGGACACTTCTAATTAAATAATTTCTCCAATTAATTACATTTAAAGTTCTAATTCCTCTAACCAATCAGCTAGCCTAGAAAAAAGTTAGCCTAGAAAAAAGTATGAAAAAGAGAAGCTTTTCAACCTGCCCCAATTATAAATTCGAGCTATATTTGGGCTTAGAAGGGAATACTGTGCAAGGTGGGGAACACACACAGTCTCCTCTTCTCAAAGCAACCATTCAGATTCCATTCATCCATTGGGGAATACTGATCTTCAGAAAGCAGTGACTGAGATTATTATTAGTCATTCTGGTCAGCTCATCATAGGTCAGCACTTCTAACAACAAGTAAAAATTAAGTGGAATACAGGTCCCATGTGCTTCATGCAAGAAACACCACTTGACAAGTTGTCACAAACAAGAAAGCAGCTTTATTCTGCAGCTTCAATTTCTACCCAGTTATTTTTGGAAGTGTTAAGAATCATTAAGCAATGTACTGAACCATAGATGAAAAAACAGAATGGTTATCTCTGTCAAAGCTTCAATTTACATGAAAAGTGTGCTTTTACTGATGGCCTCTTTGCACAGACTACTATGCTTTCCCACAACTTCTGTATGTAGTGAGCACGGTACCACACAGGTTTATCTAAATCCTTCTTGGCCCTCAACAAATCCGTACTCTGTCAATAACATCCACAAAGTTGGGAAGCCCTGTTTTGACTCATCCCAATTTTCAAAACTGTTCTACTACTCTACTTCCCTTCCTCAAATCAGATACCACACTCAACCACCAGTACCAAAGTTCTCACTACACCCTAAGAATATTTCTCCCTTGCTTTTCAACAGATTTCCTATTCTTGTTATGCTCCTCCTCACGACTATAATTTCTTTAGGTAATTTGAAAGATTAAATGTAATGTGTAGCAGGAATCCTTACCTACTAATTTATTTTATGGTAATGACTACCACTCAGGAAGTACAAGCTGCAGGATATTTCTACAAATAGTAGAGGCAATTCAGAACTTTTCAAAGAGGTATTACAGACATCTTAATCTTGATTTATCTCTTATATGAATACTTTTGAAGTTGCAACAATGGAACACTTATTATTTTTCAGAGTTACACTTCTAAACAGATTTGCTTCTCCCTTGTCCTAATCTTCTAGATAAATATAAAAAGGTCTGATTAATTTGGCATTTCTCAAGTTGAAAAGTAAGACTGCAGCAACAGATAAAGTGGTTCTTTTTATCTCTGAATAGACTTGAGGAGGCCAGAAGGATTTCACTGCATTCCATTGAACAGTCTTAGAATCCAGTAAATGAAGAAACAAAAGTAAAGTTTTGCCTCTCCTAGGCAGCACTACGAATAAGTATTTGAAAATATCTTCCTCCTAAAGGAAAGTCTTGAAACATTTTGATAGTAAGGCCTATAAGCTGTATTTTAAAATAACATGTTCCAACAATAACTTCACATATTTCTGAGATGTTTAATGATGGTTAAGCCTCTGACAACAAGGAGGCTCAGAAGCTACAATGCCTATGTATGGAGGTGAAAAGAAACTGAAAAACACCAAGCATTCTTGAACAGTTTTACACTACCATGAACCTTAATAGTTTTGAATAGTTATCACACAATGAACACATAGCACATTCTGAGACTTCAAACAAAAGCCAGCAGAGTACCCAGGTGGCCAAGAAGGCCAAAGGCACCTGTCCTGTATCAGCAATAGTGTGGCCAGCAGGACCAGGGCAGTGACTGTTCCCCTGTACTCAGCACTGGTGAAGACACATCTTGAATGCTTCGTTCAGTTCTGGGCCTCTCACTACAAGAAAGACAATGAGGTGCTGGAGCATGACCAGAGAAGGGGAACAGAGCTGGAGCACAAGTTCAGCAAGGAGTGGCTGAGGGAGCTGGGGGTGTTTATCTGGGAGAAGAGGAGGTTCAGGGAGACCTTATCACTCGCTACAATCACCTGAAAGGAGGTTGTGGCCAGGTGGGGATCAGCCTGTTCTCCCAGGCAACTAGAGGAAACGGCCTCAAACTGCACTAAAGGAAGTTCGGGTTGGACCTCAGGAAGAATTTCTTCACTGAAAGAACAGGTAAGCATTGGAATGGGCTGCCCAGGGAGGTGGGCAGTCACCATTTCTGGAGGTGTTCAAGAAATGACTCGACATGGCACTTGGTGCTAGGGTTTAGTTGACATGGTGGTTTTTCTTTGAAGGTTGGAACAGATAATCTTGGACATCTAATAAATCTAATAATTCTATGAAAACTATACCCATTATACAGAGAGTTTTGTCTCTCTGTATGGTGGAGTCTCCATTAATGGTGGAGTCAGTCTAGAGTATTTCCTATGGGAGAAGTCTTGGGCCATTACATGTCTGAGAATAAATATCTTTACCAAGACTGGATAACAGGGAAAAAACCCCAAAACTTAAAGAATACACTGACAGTTATGATGAGTTTGCTGAACCAGTTGAGATTCCAAGATTGAGAAGGTTTGTGCTACAAAATGCTGTCAATGCAGTAAATAATACACAAATCTTCAGAAACTATCTTTAAGAATGAACCAAACTTCTTGTTTTAGAACAGAGAAATATGTAGACAATTTTTGAGTCTAAATCTAGGGCTGGGCAGTAATTTAGGAGAAAAATAAATCTGACTTTCTGTAGTTGATTTTCCATAGATAGTATCATTAAAACAACTTTGTGTGTGCTCTCTTTATATAGCAGGTAGGTTAAAAGGAGGTTCTCCCCTGATTTAGGAAGGTCACTGTATCGTTACCAAACAGCAAATATTGATAGTCAACCAAATAACACCAAACATAGCTGAGAAGCAGGTACCATCATAGGAAATGAGGTCTCTTCAGAAAACAAATACAACCATCAACAATACTCTCTAGTCTTACACCAACAGTCATCCTGACCACCCATGATAATCCTAGGGCTGCTTCTCTACATTTCTTAGTTCTTCTATTGGTTCCTAGTGGTAGATGGCACTAAGCATGAAAAGTTTTATCAACTGCTGTAGCAATTTGCAAACACCTTTTTTTTCTGTGATTCTTGACCAGTATCTTATCAAATCCTACATAACACAATCAACTATAAAAAGAATTTAATTGCATTAACAGAGACTTAGCCTTCTTTAAAATGGAAAGTTTTGAAAGCCAGGGTAAACAAACTTCTGGTTTGTTTACCCTGGCTTTACTTACTGTATGTCACTAGCTTGGACATCAAACAAAGCTTCTGTCCAGGAGACTGCACATATCACTGACACCTCCACCCTGCAATTTTGCCTGTACTTGCTAATCACACCACAATACTCACACCTTCTTTAAGTATTCGTGATACCTCCTCTGATCAGCTCTAAGCCTATTCACGTCACTTGCCTTTCAAAGATGATGCAGCAAAGTCACACCACTGATCTGCAGCACTGATCAGCACACTCTCTGCTGTGATCCACATGGTTAAAAAGCATTTACTAAGGTTATCAGGAAGTTAGAACTCATGTATTTTTCAGTATTAAAAAAATTATTATCTTTCCACTTGTACAATAACAACTTCCAAAGGGTCACATGAAACAGTATCTTCATATTCCTTTAACTCCCTTGCAGGCAAAGGTTCTCAGATGTTGATAAAAGCCTTTCAACCATCCTACACCATGTTTTGCCAGAAGTATCATTCCCTAAGCATGAAAGCTGAAAAAACTTCTAGAGAACAAATGAAGACTAATGTTTAATACTTAGTTCATAGCACACTGGAGAGAAACTTCAAGAATGTTCAAGTGCTTTTTTACATCCATAGGAAAGTGATCTTCCACACTCTTGGAACATGATTTAAATAGGTACCAAATTGGTGTATAAACCCGGACACAACATTCCAGACATTTTACTGGAAAAGCCTTTGGAAAGAGAGGCTTTAAGAAATGTCTATGTGGTACATGTGAATTTTTAAGATTTCACATATGAGTAATTACATTGTAAACAAGCTCCTAAGGGCAGAAGTTGGAGAAAGAGAAGAGAACCAGAGCATTCATATTGTATTCACAATGACATTTGTCTGTTGGAAAAGCTAGGAACCTTGTGATTACAGAACCTGAGGAACACACTATTGCCAACAGATTTTAAGAGACCACAGTTAAAATGTGTAAATGAAGTTTGGCTTTTTTTTTTTTTTTCTTTTCCTTAGCATGATCTTATTTATTACCTTTATAGAAAAGGAAAGTTTTCATGAAAATGGGATCAGACAAATTCACCCTGGAACTCTGGCTAAACCAGTCTCAAAATTGTTAATTATCACTTTGAGAATTGTGCCTCCAGTAGACTCAAAAAGGGAAGAACAGATCCTTCAAAAGGATGGTAAAGGCCTATCCAGATATAACACATAGTCTCTATGATTCAAGGTACACATTAGAACAATTTTTCTGTAAGAACTGAGATAACGAAGAAATGGTAGTCCCAACAGGAATTTTTTAAGAATAAGTATCATCAAATCCTGAAGAGAGTTGAGTGCCATATCTGGACTCTAGCATGGCTTTCTATATATCTTCTCATAATAATTTCACTAAAAAGCTGAAGACTGTTAATCTAGTGTAATCTAGACAAAAATATGTTGATTATCGTAAATCCTACTGTGATGCTATGTTCATGGAAATTCAATTTTTCTTAATAAAAATGAAGTGAGTCTATGTGACTAAGTGCAGCTTTCCAGAGTACTGTCATAAGAATAATAGTTTAAAATGTTTGTCATTAATATCTTCTCATGTAGCAGAATTAAAGACTATTTTATTAATCTAAATATCATTACTGCTTTTGGTTTTAAGTCTTTGACAGGCCAACCCCTCCTTTTAAAAATAGAATTAAACGTTTTCTTGATTAATTTGAGTAAGTTCCTGAAGCAAAACAAATTCAGTGACAAGAAGCACAAACTTCTTACTTATCTGTGAATTGCAAACCATAAGAAAAAGATAGACAAGCTCTATAGAAAGACAGTAGAATGCTTAAAACAACTTGCAATATCAATCTCAGTTATCAGCAAAGAGCAGCTATACCTGCATATACAACAGTAGTATCACACAAAGTAGCTTCCAGTACTTTCCTGACTACTCATCCTAAATCTTCAAATAGACATGTATCTATGACTTAGGACAGTAGGACATCAAGACATATGTAGAGCAATTAAAAGCCAGTTAAAAACATCAAAGACAACTGGAAGGTCAGAAACGATGACTTATGTAAAGGTAATAGAAACTGTGCTGTTAAGTTTGTAGATTAGATTAGTGCAAGACATGATAATGTTCTTTGCTATGTAAATGTCTGATACAAAAAAAAAGAATGTGGTCTGTTTTTCTTTGCCCATTGGTAAGAAGTCATGAAGCACCATGACTAACTACAACAAAATTTATTCAGGTAAAGCATTAGGAGCTTTCTAGCAGTAATTGAATAACTTCAATGGCAAAGCCGAGAAATATGGAAGTTACTGAGAGCAGTACTGCTACAGTTCAGCCAACATGACTGTAAAAAGATGGCAAGACCTCAAGTCCTTTCCTGAAGCTTTTTCTAAAATCCTAGAATCTTCCTCTGGAAAGCTTCCCAAATTTTGCATTAGATATAAAGAAAACGCTACTTATTTTGATTAGCAGACAACAATGACACTAACTTTCAAAGAGCATAACTTTAAAATTCAAACTTAAAGGGATAGCATATGAGACAGATAATGACCATACATTTGAAAAGTTTTTAGGGACAGATTGTATTCACTTTTCATATACTCTTCCAATAGTTTTCAGAGAAGAGTCCCATCACTCTACCCAGAGTTTGAAAAGCCTCATGAAAAACTCAGCTTTGGCTGTTCTACCTGAGAAAGGATGTATTCAGAGCCTCCTTGCATAAAAAATTAAGACTTGACGGAAGAAACAAGAATGAATGTTTATTTTGGTACTATCAGAAAAAATCCTTGAATAAATTTCTTCTGCCTTTCTTTTGAAGTAGAGAAGGGAAGATGGTATTTTTTCTTCACAGGTAGCACTGAAGAGAGAGTACTGAAGTCTACACTATAGATTTCAGAAGATTCCTAATTCTTCTTGTTATCTATTCTATATTTAGAGACCAAGTGTAGTGCAATCTGTCTGGAGAAGTTCTGTGAAGCCCTAAGGAAATACGTATGATCTTTCCAAATTATTCAGAAAATAATCAAATATTCATTAACAATTTCTGGAGAGAATACAAGCTATTTGTAGAAAAGAGTGCAAAATTACATAAGTTTTTCAGAGTTGCTGCTAGTCTTTACAGATTTTCCTAAGTATTTAGGAAACTGTATGGAAACAGGACTGTGAATGATATGAACACACCTCTTCATAAAGCAGTGGACTAAAAACATCGTGGAAGCCTTTCCTTTATCCAACTCTTTAGCAGTTTCCTCAAGAAAAAATGAAGAATTAAAATAAAACGTGAGGTTCCATGGCAGCAGGAGAGTAGAACAAAGGGATAAAATATTCTGATGAATAATCAATCATCAGTAATGGAATCCAGGAGATAGTTTATAAGGTCAACAAGGGGAAAACACTCCTTGATACTCCATACTCCATTCACAGAATGAATTTTTTAAAAGTGGCAACAGATGATAACATGAAAACAGAGGCATTATGATGTTTTCATAGCTAAAACCGAAAAATTTTTGGGATTAAATTTCAGCTGGTCTTGTACCTTTAGTGAAGCAGAAGTGAAGCAAAGACAGTGAAATTTTACTCCACTGATTAAATGAATAACCACCCAAAACACAAACGTAAGTCCAGCCCTCTCTCAAGTACTTGCCTGTGCTGCAAACAAAGCTTCTCCCTCATTTAGATTCTGTCAAACAGACAGCTACATTCAGTGTGAAGGTAATTCAAGACTCTGCAATCATGATCTCCATTTCTCCAGAAGTCTTATAACCTTCAGTAATGCCTCAAACCTCTATCTTGTATAAGAAAGCTCAGACATTATAACAACCTTCCTGAAATCTCCCTCTGGTTATGATTAGTTACATCTTTTGCCATTGTTTTTGTCCTTCCAGACAAATGGTAAGTATTCTGTGCATTTTTCTTTATCAAGGTTTGTGACCTGCCAACCAAACTTTCAGGGACTAATAAGAGAGCAACAAAAAGCTCAGCATAAATACTTGTTGTATCCTTCCCAACTTTCACTACAAATCACAGGCCAAAAATTCTCTGTAGGGCATCCCATGTTCTTAGTAACAGTGAACTTATTTACAACTCTTCCGTACATTTCTAAAATACTAGATGGAACATCAAAAACTGGTTCTCTCAATCAGAGTTCATTAATGTCTTAAAGAGGGCAAAATGGTAACACCACTAGCAGCAGTATTTCAGTCGTGCAATTTATCAAAGGGAAAAGTAAAGTTAACATAGAGATAAATCAGAAAGTTCTTCCTGCAATTTAATGCTAATGCTCAAACATTACAGTAGGAGCTATAAAATCAGTTTGTTTTCAGAAATAATCTGAAAAGGTGTCCCTTCAAAACTGGGCTCTCAGACAGCCAATTAAAACAGCAGCAACTTTAACAAAAAAAAAATCATATATTCAAGTCTGACTGAGTGGTAATCACATATCTGAGTGGGCTAACTTAGATCCACAGCCTTGTTAAACCGATAAACTTGACAAAGAGTGAAATATAACCATATTTACACAAGTCTTACGGGAAGCCCTTTAGAACAAAACCTCCTGAAATACTGAAGCTCCTGGCATCCTATACACATATTTCTCACTTGCCACCTGAACCATAGGATAATTCAGTTAGGAAGGGACCTCAGGAGATGTTTAGTTCATCCTCATGCTCAAAGCAGGGTAAGGCAGCGACACATTCTGTCAGATTTTATCCAAATCCAAATTTTATCCTGATCCTGAAAACCCTCAAGGACAGAAACTCACAGAGTCTATGGGAATCCTTTGCCACTGCTTGACTGTCCTGATAGTGAAAAGGTTTTTCCTTAGATCTAGTTAGAACTTCCTACTTAAATTTAAGTCCATTATATTTCATCATTCTTCCATAATGATGAAAAGACTGACTCAGATCTTCCTGTTAATCTCCTCATCGGCATGGAAAGGCTGCCCTGAGGTCCACCCCTGACAAACATGTCTTTTATCCAGGCTCCATAATGCAGGATTACCTTTTCTGTAATCTCCACCATCTTCTGTTCTCTTCTCTGCCTAAACTGATCACCCAATAAGACTTATTTTTTTGTTTCAGGTCCATAGAGAAGAGAGCACTGTTTAATTTTTGAATTATTGCCCTGTAAATGTACAATCACTGAAAAAGAAAATCAAGAATATGTACCAACCCCTACCTTACCAAGCAGATTTTTTTTCTGTTTCCTCTCAACTGACAGACAGCTCACCCTATACCTCTCCACAGCTAAGGTTTTCAGGCTTCATTTATGCTATGTGTATTGAGCTCATTTATTTTCATATTTTTACAATTTCATTATTGTAATTAAGACAAGCGTTGCATATTAAAACACTTTTGAGCTGGTTAAGGGTTCAATACTCGTAATGCTGCCTTTAAAAAATTTCTTATGTAGAGCAACAGAATTCTTAAAAAGAATTTAAGTCTCAGATTGAAAAGGATTTTAAATCCTTCTGTCCTCCATAAATTTGAGCTTTATTTTGAAGGATGATTGGTTAATTGTCAGACCATCAGAAATTTCTTCTGGATCAGGGCTCAAAATAATTTTGCATCCAAAACATAATGGCATATTCGGTAGTACTATTTAAATACAGAAGTCAGGAGGAAAAACTAAATATCTCTTTAAATTCTCTGTTCTTTAAAACTGGGAAAAATAAATTGACACATATATGACTGCTAGACTACCTTTAAGGGCTCCATCACTTCCAGCTGGAGAGCAGACTGACTGTGGTGACCTCAAGGAAAAAGACGCAGCATTCCTTATTGAAGGATCGCCATCCTAAAATAAGAACGATTTAAAAAAGTTAACATATGAACATAAACATCTGTTAAAATAAAAACTGAAATTTGTACATAAATTGATAAAATGGATTGAGCAAAAAAGCATACAAGAAATACAAGAAAAAGAGTTGCTTACATTAAAATATTTGTAATTTAGATTATTTGCTATTACACTATAATATAAACAATGCTCCAATCAGACCTAAGAAGAATCTATAACCAGAACAGGCACACAAAAATAAATCTTTGTGTATGTTTTCTAGCTAGACAAGCACTTTTGGGTTTACACTAAGATTCCATTTAGAACTTTTTGTTGCAAGTACTCATACTAAAGAGCTGAACAGCAGATCCATGACCTTTATACAACACGATTTGAAAGAAATAGAGCATAAAATGTAGATTTTTAAAACTCCTTATTTTACATAATCTACCCCTAAAAGATTAGCTAGAATGCCATCCTGCTCTTATAGTTCAACAAAGTAACACTTTGTATCTATATCCTCAGCATAGGGAAGCTGGGACTAAACAGAATCTCAAGCAGTCCCATTACAGCAGCTGGGTTAGTCTCAGGTAAAACACAGCTGGAGTAATTTTAGCTTGTAAGAGTTAAACAGGAAACAACTCAATGGCAATACGAAGCACTTCTCTAACCTGCTCCAAAGCAACTAATAATTTCTGACAGATTTTTTTCATAATATAATACTAATTGCAATATAATTATGTTCGTGCACTATTTTTAGCAATGCAAATATGTATTTTTTACTCCCACACTCTCCTTATATAAAATGTGAAACGCACTATTCCAATCTTCATTCAGAGTTTTACATGGGTTTTTGCAATGCTTTTGTAGAGCCCTCTGCTGGTCACAACTACTCATCCATGCAATGTCCTAACTAAACTTCAACTATAGAATGGCATTTCCCACTTCAACTACTGTTTTTTATAAAGCACCTATGAGAATGTCTGGGGAAAGGAAAAGCTAGCAAATTCTGTATCTATGAAGAGAAAATTTCTGTAATTACAAACAAATTCTAAAAATGTCATTCTTCCAAAAGGTACAGCCATACAAATGAATGAAGTCCCCAAAGAAGTTCTACAGTTATTTCATGTTTCCTAATTAAATTGGTTATTTCAGTAGTTAACATTCTAATGTGGCCTTTCTTGAGGTATCTAGATACAAGCAATTTTTTCACACAGCCTTTTCTTTATTCTCTTTTTTAAATCTGAATTATCTGTCTGATAAATACTTTTTAACCTTTTGACCAATATAAACCCAATTAATAGAACATTAGAAGGTTTAATTGTAATTAGGTTTTTAGATGTCTACATGAAAGAAATCAGCATCCAGTAGTGAGACAGAAAGCAAAATTGGTATTTCAAGGAGATAGCAGCCTGCATAGATGGACAATCACACAGTCCCTCTGATGATGGCCAAACAGCCAAATTCCATGTGTGCAGCCACAGACTGGGACACTTACAGGCTGTACCTTGTGAAGGGATAGGTGACACTGCTAAGGGAAAAGGAAAAAGTTTGAAGTTTATGGACTTCAGGTGATCACAACTCAACACAAATCCATAAGAAATCAGATTTCATCAGTTTTATCACCTATGGGCACTTATCACAAAATTACATTAGATTTATTTCTTTCCATTCACAGCACAGTAAACCTAAACTTACACTGTGGTGTTGATTATGCTTATTTTTTGCAAGAGTGCTTGCAAAAAGAGTTGTTGCCTTCTGAGGAAATTCTCATGGGCAAAGGAGTTTAATATTCAGACCACCACAATAAAATGAGCTCCATATCAAAAGTATATGATGCTATTTTAAGTGAAACTGAGCTCACAGCCTACTGAGTTACTAATTTAGCTACTGCACTGAAATTATGGAACTGGTATTTTTTTTCCCCAAACCGACTTTTCTTTGACTTGCAATAAATCTCAAAAAGACACCCATATTAGGTGTCTAATAAAAATAGGCTTAATAACTTCTTATCAGGTATGTTTTATTAAGTCAGGAGAAGATCTTTAATCGCGATTGTCAAAGACACAGGCAAAGATAACTTTTACTAAATTAACTAAACAGATTAACTAGGTATATGTGACTTTTTGGGTAGATATGTAATTCCTACCCCAGCTGACAAATTTTCAGAAATGTGTTATTTACACTTTCTTAGTTTGGAGCATCACCAAATGATGTATTATATGCTAGGAATGCTCTCAAGTTTACAAAAAATTGTCCTTAAATTAAATAAATGTGTAGTGAGCCTTTAAAGGTATACTTGCTGATTTTGTATTTCAGAGATACATGATGTATTAACTTTTTTAAAGCAATAAAATCCTAAAATGAATAAAAATAAATAAAGTTCTTGAGTTTTATGATTCTTGAAATACTCATTCATAAAGGTCTTCTCCAAAGTAGGAAAGGCTGCAACGTTATAATATTATTCATACAGAGATGCAAAACTTTAATCAACATTCTTCAAATTGTTTTCTGCATCATAGGTTCTAAAATCAGCTTTAAAAGTTACAATTACACATAAAACACAGGTAACACATATGCACCATTAAGAAAGTGCACAAAAGGATAAAAGTGCACTTTTACAACATTTACTACTTTTTATGTCTAGCATTTCTCCAGTTAGCCCAGGCAATGAGGATATACTATGTTTTTATAGTCTGTCCATTTTCAAATGAGTCTACATGTCTGATATTGACCTATCTTCAGTGGTTTTATTCATCAACGGCATCATAAAATATCTGACGTCTAAGGCAGTTAAACACATTACTTGCTTTATCATAGTAAATACCTGCTTTATCATAATAAATAGATTTAGGTAACATACATCACTACTGAGTCTGTGCACCATCTGTAGGTAGTCTTCATTTGAGCCATGTCTAGAATTATCAGCATGATGATTAGCTGAATTTCCAGACAACTGACTTGAAACTTTATTTTCATGGAGATTCCTCATCCCAGCTGTGACAATGGGACTGGATACGGAAGCTGAAATATAAAAAAAAGTAACTATATTGATACAGTCACACAGTCATGAACTTGAAAAGATTCAGAGAAAACACCCTAATGGTAGATATCAAAATGTTGGATGCAAGAGGTCTGGACAAGAATCCAACTTGCTACAAATACCTTGATTAAAAATACATTATCTAAGATTTTTCAGGAAGATTTAAATCTTATTTCCATGTACAAATTAGCCAAATTTCTCTCCATATCTATTCTAATTACAGTCAGTATATTCCTTATTGATTACAGAAAACTTTGTTTACTTCTATGCAACTTGAACTCACTACCTTAGTAATGTTCAAGGTATTCATGAGACCTATATTACATATAGAACAGCTGTATATATATTCTAAGCACAATGTTAAACTTTAACAAAAAATTATTTAAAAGAATCCAGCAGAATTCTCCTTACCAACAAAGAAATGCCCTAGATACCTTAATACTGATTATGTGTTCAGGATTGTTTTTAGACAAGGGAAGAACAAAAATCCATTTGTTCTGAAGGTCATCTTTGCCAGTTACTGCATGCCTTGAGCATAATTCTAGCCAACTTAGAATAAATCTGACACCAAAAAGGGCCAGTAAGGCTAAAGAATCTCTAAAGTTAACTTTAGTTAATCTAAAGTTAAGAAAACTTAACTTTTCTTTGGCAGAAATGAGGTTTTCCCTAGTACATCTAAGTGATGCTCACAGCTCACAAATACAACTTTTGGGTTGTCCAGATTATATTTATTGTCACATATACAGGGCGATAATGCAAATTGGACACAAATAGGGGAGCATTGCAACATTATTGTGTTTTACCTTTTCTTCTTCTGTTTAATTCTTTTAAAACAAAGTAGATACCACCACTCTTTACAGCCAAAAAAGCAAAGCTTATATATACCTGCCTCAAAGATTTGCATTAAGCATGTGACTCCTTCATAGAAATTAGAAACTCATGAAATGTGCATATGAAAGTCAAATTGACATGAAGCAGGAGAATGAAATAAACAACACAGACTTACCTTGCTGCATTTGAGGATGAGCTGTATAACTTGGAGGATGTGAATATGGCATGTATCCTGCAGGGCTTTGAGGAGCATATGGACTAGGCACTGGACTGTTCTGTTGTGCCAGAAATCTGTTACCAGAGCTCGTCTGTGGTGGCACAAACCGGCTAAAAAGAAAAAAAAATTGAAAAAATGTTTTTAAAATTTGGAATAGCAAACATAGACAAATTCATTATTTCTTTTGGAATCATACCTTCAGAACGTGAAAATTTCTGTAAGATATAAAAAGCCCCCAACACAATCAAGAACTTCCTTCAAAAGCAGTATTTTAAGCTATCTATACTTTCCTAACTGCACATATTACTGAAGAGTCAGAAGATAATAAAAAGCATTCATAAGACCTCCACCTAGGGAAGGGAAACAATGACACAAATGTGTATGGAAATTAGATCTACAATTTCCAAAAGTTAATCTCAGAAGTTTGAATGAAAGTGACAGCATAAGTTTTAATCAACTTGGTCACTAGGATTAACAAGGAGCCATTTACCCTTCCTTTACTTTCTAGTAAGGTTCCAAACAACTCCATCTAACAGAACTACACTGGCAAGATACAGGAATGTAATAAGCAGTTATAGACCCAACCCAAGTCCACTGAATACAACTTTCTCTTTCACTGGCTTTATCTTAGAGTCATTCTACAGATAGGAAGCCATAAAAATAACACTGACTTGTGACAATAATACATGCATATTATTACTTACATTCTCATATGAGCTTCTCAAAATTCAAATAACCAAATAATACATCAGAAAGTACATTACAAGCTTTCACAACCCTCAGTTCTAAACAGGAATTCCATGAAGGTAAGCTTCCATAGAAAGAAACAGCAAAGTACTTAACATAAGGTTTTTGCAAGGATTTCAAAAAAACTTTGTACTATTCATTGTAATATTCTCAACTCAAACAGTCTTTTTGGATATTTCTTTTAGATATAAAAGTTAAAATGTGTATTGGTTGTTGTTAAGATACAGAACATTTAATTTGCCAGTAACTTGAAGTGAAACCTGAAATCAGTTTATTTTAATAATGATATCTAATAACTGAAGGTGGGACCTGTTACAGCCCAGTACCTGGGTTGAAACTACAAGCAGAACTCGCTCCTCTAGTCCAGAGTATTTTAATGTATTAATAAAAGCCTAAATTATAGGTAAATGCTATTTGCAAACACTCAAAACCTTAAAACACCAGAAATCTGATGAGGATTCCGCTGGAAGGTTGGCCAAACTACTGGGCCTATCTTTCTGCAAAAACCCTTTTGCATAACTGTTACAGTAGCACTCCATGCTTTTACAGATCTTCTTTCCCACCATTCTGCTAAACCAGTACTGGGACAAGCTGGAACACACCAGCCTATTCTGTCCTATCCTCTTGGCACCAGTCCTAGCCTCTGACATAGGTAGAAGACAACCACCATGGGTAGAAGGGTAACAGGGGGCAGATGGACTCCTTAGGCAGAAAAGAAACTTTGGCCAAATTATTGGGTGGAGCGAGAGAGAGGAGAATTCACGATGAATTATTTAATTAATTTAATGAATTACTTAATTTATTTAATTATAGGGATTAGTTCACTGACACAAAGATGTTTCTCTGCGTATGAAGAAACTTGCCCCTCTGTCAGACAAATGCCAAATTTGTCATGACACTGATCACCTTCCACTTACATAATTGCAGTAAGAATTGGCTGTCAGTGTAGAAAGAACTTGCAGTTCACTCCCCTCCCACCCCACATAAATGAAAGAATTACCTGGAAGGGCTATGTGAGATAGTGGTTTGTTGATAATTGGAAGATGCAGGACTACCACGCATGGAATTCTGAGAAATATTAAACTGTGACATCATCATCCCTATTAAAAAAAAAGATAGCAGCATTACTTTACACACATTTCCTTTTCAATCAATGAAGTATCTAATTTCAGAATTTATTATATACAATGAGATTATGAACTTTAATGACATTATAAAATTTATTGACATTAAGATCATCTACTCACAATTGTTAAAAGAATTAGAAATTACTGAATCCATGTATGATGTCCATTTTACATCATGACATAAAAAAGTGTTCCCTAAAGTTGTGTTAATTCAGTTACAAATATCAACAGTAGTTTCTCCATCTCTTCCTTAGAACTTTTTGAGTCAAAATCTACTAGTTACACATTTACACGTGCAAAACTAGTTTCAGAAACCTTCCCTGTCAAGCTCTTTTCTCCTCCACTTTCTCCAGCAGAGACAGTGATAATCCTGCAGGAATGAAGCCATTACTACCTCCCAGTAGGTGCTAAATGCTGCATTCCAAGTACTTGAGGACACTAATACTGGCCCTGAACAAGAGTTAAAGTCCTGTGTTCTGCTAAAAAAAGTTAGATATTTCGATACCTCACTGTAGACTACATTTTAGTGCCTGGAGTAACAGATGGGGACTCCTCAACTCCTACAAAATTTGTTTAAATGGATGCTGGTTGCCTCACATAGAGGTAAGTGAACATGAAATCCCAGGGATTTTTTTTGCTGAAAGGAGCACCCAGCATGCTCACCTCTCACTGCCACTCTCAACACAGCTAGGTACAATATTTCAGCCAAACAACTAACCTTAACGTTCCTGTACAGAAAGCTCCCATAATGTACCCATATCAGCATGAACTATTGCCCTGGGGTGACTTTATGATGCTTGTATCCCCATTCGTCTGTTTAGCCCAGCAATAAGTTTTGCACCTCTAAGACAGGTTCCAAGAACGAAGCGGGGGAGAGGAGAAGCGCGGAGTTTGTTTGCAGAAAATGCACTTGCTCCCCTGCATCCTTCTCCTGGACCGCGTTGTCTGCAGCACGGACAGACAGCGTAACAGAGCTCTCCTTTGCTTTTGGTTAGTTTTTAGCTAGCTGAGGCAGAGATTCCCTAGACTATGGTTTTTATTTTTCTTGGAACTGCTCGAACCTACTCTGCACTGAAAACCCAGAAGAGCACCGGGAGCTGACGCCTGTGTCCCACTGGGGCCTGGGATGTGGCACTTCCAGCGCCGGAGGGACTGACAGAGACTGAGCGAGCCGAGCTACAAGCCACGAAGGAGACTTTCTGCGTTTGTCATCTCTTCAGAGAGGTGAGAGGTTTTATCATTTAATATTGTTCATTTTTTGTGCTGGTGAATGCTTTGCCTGCTAAATAAACAGGTTTTTTCCATTTTTCTCCAAAGAAATCTTTTCCCAAACCAGTTAGGGGAGTGCTGCTTGAACCTGCTTTCTAAAGAAACTCATTTAGAGGTTTTCTCCCAGATTTGCCCTAAACCAGGACAAATAAATTTTTTTGGCACCCAGTGTGAGGCTTGAGAAGGTGGAAAAAACCTGTACTGAGTGCATTATCGTTGTACTTTGTATCGGGATAAAGCAGTCAGTAGCCATGTTGCTTGAATTCATGATGTCTCTCTGGGTGGAGGCCTTCACGTGTTTCTGGTCCCTATGCATTTTTAAAGTTTTAATACCTTTCTAGTCCCTAGGCTTATTTTCTTATCCAGAAATAGCTCCAGTATTGTCGCTAACACAGTTTTTACAGTAGAGGGGCACAGATTAGAATAGCTATTGTGCTGGGCTCGGGGATAATGATTTATAGGGAGTTTATAAAGGTACTGTCTGTTCAAGGTATGTACGGTTTATGCTTTCTTCATCCTACTCTGCGTCCTAGTTCCAGTCGCATGTTTTGGGAGTTTATTGGTAATTGCACCCAGTTTGTTAGAAGAAGAGCAGGGGATGAGGCTTTTCAGCCTTTTCTTCCTTTCTTATCCTTTGAATCTGTTAATTTTTCAGAATCTTCAGTTTCCCCTGAATGCTAAAGAGACCACCTTCCTGGTATTTCATCTAGTAAGCTTCCTCTATACAGTCTACAGCTTCTCTAGAATGAGGGCTGAGATGCCCAGAGGAGCTGATGAGACCCCTGACCCAGAAGTAGACCCAGGCATAGAAAATCCTGAGTGGTGTAGAAAATAGAAGAGAATGGGTTGAACCCTGAAGGAATTTTTTGATCCCCCAGCCCGGGAATTTTCACATAAACAAATTCAGAACCCAGACTAGGTGGAGAAATATCTGAAAGAGAAGCGCCATAATGACTCTAAGGAGAAATAGATTATTGCAATAAGCTGGGCCCTGGCCTATGCTTATCACACACTGCTAGATACTGTAGGGCAGCAGATAGAGGCAGGGAGATAAATCAGCAGCTATCCCAGTCACTCAGGTTGCAGCCAACACCCCAGCTACTCAGGTTGTAGCCAAACCAGAAAGTGAGCCTAAGCCAGTGGCTAAACCAGACAGTGAGCCTAAGCCACTGGCAGTCGCTGTGGGAAAGAAGCACACAAGCAAAACCCATCGGCCCGTGACTGACAATGATGATCCAGGGGAAGGAACCTCAAGGCCAATTCCTGACACAAGAGTCGGAGTCAAAGCAACTGCCACAAGATCAAAAGTCACTATTGAGTCCTTTTCCTTGAAGCACCTCCGTGGCCTAAGAAAGGATTACACTCAATGACCTGATGAATCTATAGTTAGTCGGTTAGTCCGTCTTTGGGATGCTGCAGGTGAGGCTACAATTCTGGATGGCACTGCAGCAAGGCATTTGGTATCCATGTCACATGATCCAGTTATCGACCAAGGAATGATGAGGGGGGCTAACCCCCACAGTCTCTGGGAAGTATGGCACAAAGATATCTGTGTGCAGATGATCTCTGTATGCAACAAACCCAGTAGAAAACCATGGAATGAAAGATTCAATGCTTAAGAGAAATGGCAGTGACAAAAATTGTCTTCTCAGATGACCTAAACAATTTAAATCCAGATTAGGTACGATGTACATCTGTGATGTGGCGAAAACTTTACACAACTTAGGCCCCAAAAATATGCTTCTGCTTTAGCAATAATAAAGTGGGATGACAGGATCCTCCCTGACTGTGCTTGATATGGCAAAGAAGCTCCAAGCATATGCAAATGCTGTGCATGGCCCAGCACACGCAAGAATTCCAGGTGTGAAAACAGGTCTGCAGAAATTAGAAGATAAGATAGAGGAGAATCACAAGAAACTCAGAGAGATTAGAGAAGAATTGAAAGAGGGCTTTATCCAAATCTCGGCACTACAGATCAGAATTTCTGGTACCAAATGCAGACATCCCCCAGATAGGAAGAGAAGGTGCACCCCATGAGCTGAGCTGTGGTTCCTTCTGCATGATTGTGGAGAAAACATGAGGAGATGGGATGGGAAATCTACTGCTGCTCTGGCACAATGCGTGCTTAAATTAAAAGACAGCAAGACTCAGAGAAGTTCCACCAAAAAAGAAGCAGCTCTAGCAGCCCCATAGCTGAACTACCAGATATGACGATAATGACATGTCCAATCCCCTTAAAAAAAACCTCCAAGATATATGCCCAGGGAAAGAAGGATAACCAGGCTTAGAGGGGCCTTGTCTCTAGCCAGGTAGACACTAGGGAAAGCCGTATTTTTTAGACTGTGTGAATTTGTTGGCCTCATACATCAAATATGCAATGAGGCCTTAGTCGACACTAGTGCACAGTGCACATTAATCCCATGGAGATGTGGGGGCAAAATCTATTCCTATTGCTAGCGTGACAGGGAGATCACAAGATTTTGCTTTAGTAGAAGCTAATGTAAACCTGACTAAAAATGAGTGGAAGAAACACCCTATTGTGACTAGCCCAAAAGCCCCATGCATTTTACACATAAATTTCCTCCAAAGTGAGTGTTTCAAAAACCCAAAGGGACTCAGGTGGGCATTTAAGACAGCATTTATAAAGACNAGGGACTCAGGTGGGCATTTAAGACAGCAGTTATAAAGACAGAAAGCATCAAACAATTGAACACCTTGCCTAGACTATCAGAAAACCCATCTGCAGTAAGACTTCTGAAGGGGGAAGAGCAATGAGTACCCATTGCCGCCTCAACAGCACACCACTGACAGTACAGAACAACTCGAGATGCTGTGATCCCCATCCACCAGATAATCCGTAAGCTAAAGAGCCAAAGGGTGATCAGCAAAACCCACTCACCCTTCAACAGCCTCATTTGACCTATACACAAATCTGAAGGAGAATGGAGACTGTAGACCATCATGCCTTAAATGAAGTGACTCCACCATTGAGTACTACTATACCAGACATGTTGGAGCTCCGGTACAAGGTACAGTGCAAGGCAGCAAAGTGGTATGGCACTATTGACATTGCTAACGTGTTTTTCTCCATTCCTTTAAAAACAGAATGCAGGCCTCAGTTTACCTTCACATAAAAGGGAATGCAGCACACTTAGAACTGACTGCCCCAGGGGTGAAAGCACAGTCCTGCCATCTGCCATGGACTAATCCAAGCTATACTAGAAAAGAGTAAAGCTCCAGAGCATCTGCAATACATTGATGACATCATTGTGTGGGGGAAACGGCAGCAGAAATGTTTGAAAAATGAGAAAAAATCATTCAAATTTTCCTAAAAGCCAGTTTCGCCATCAAAAAAAGTAAAGTTAAGGGACCTGCTCAAGAGATCCAGTTCCTGAGAGTAAAGTGGCAATATAGACAGCATGAAATTCCCATCAATGTCATCAACACAGCAATGTCTTCACCAACCAACGAAAAAGAAACACAAGCTTTCTTAAGTGACGTAAGTTTCCAGAGAATGCATATTCCTAAGTACAACCAGATTGTAAGCCCTCTCTACCCGGTCACCTGCAAGAAGAACACTTTCCAGTGGAGCCCTTAATAACAACAAGCCTTGCCCAGATCAAGCAAAAAATCGCTCATGCAATGGACCTTAGCCCAGTCAAGACAAGACCAGATATAAAGAATGTGCTCTACTCTGCAGCCAGGAGCCATGGTCTATCCTGGAGCCTTTAGCAGAAAGTGCCTAGTGAGACTCAAAGTCAACCACTAAGATTTGAAGTCAAAGCTACAGAGGGTCTAAAGCCAACTACACTCCAACAAAGAAAAAAATTTTAGCAGCCTACGAAAGAGTCCAAACCACCTCAAAGGTAATCGGCACAGACGCACAACTCCTCCTGGTACACCAACTACCAGTGCTACGGTAGATGTTCAAAACAAAAGTTCCCTCTACCCAGCATGTCACCAATGCCACATAGAACAAGTAGATTGCTCTCAGCACACAGTGCACCCATATTAGAAGTTTAAATCACCCTGGGATTTTAGAGATAATTACAAACTGGCCTAAAAGTGAAAACTTTAGTCTCACTAATGAAGAGAAACAAGAAATGACACTGGCTAAAGAAGCTCCACCATACAACCAACTGCCAGCAGAAGAAACACATTATGCTCTTTTTACTAATAGTTCTTGTCACATTATAGGGATGAAATGAAATGAAATTAAAAAGCAGCTGTATAGAACCTAAAGGACTGTATAGAACCTAAACTAAAGGAAAAGACAGATCAAGCCAACTCACTAAACTCAAAGCCATTCAACTGGCCCTAGACATTGCTAAAAGAGAGAAATAGCCAAAGCTCTACCTCTACACTAATTCACAGATAGTAGCCAATGCTCTGTGGGGATAGTTAGAGAAGTAAAAAAAAGCCAATGAACAGCATAAAAGAAACCAATCTAGGCTACTAAAGAGTAGAAAGACATTGCTACCAAAATAGAGGAACTACCTATAGAAGTCCACCATGTAAATGCCTATGTCCCCAAGAGTAAAGCTAATGAGGAGCACCAAAACAATCAACAGGTAAATCAGGCTGCAAAAATAGAAGTGTTAAAAATAGACTTAAATTAGCAACATAAGAGAGCTGTTCCTAGCTAAATAGGCTTATGATGCCTCGAGTCATCCAAGTAAAGACGCCACTTACAAGTAGGCACAAGACCAAGGTGTAAATTTAACCATAAACAGTATTTCTCAAGTTATCCGTGACTATAGGACATGTTCTGTGATCAAACAAACCAAGCAGTGAAAACCCCTATAATATGGCAGGCAGTAGTATAAATATAAGCATGATGAAGCCTGGCAAATTAACTACATCACACTGCCCCAGACACGCCAAGGTAAGCACTACATGCTCACAATAATAAAAGCCATCACAGGATGGCTGGAGATCTACCCTGTGCCTCATGCTACAGCCCGTAACACCATCCTGGGCCTTAAAAAACAAATCCTTTAAAGGCAAAGTACCCCTAAAAAACTTAAATCAGACAACAAAACTAGTTTCAAAACCAGCATTATCAACACCTAGACTAAAAAACATGGCAATAAGCGTTGTAGGCACACAGTTTGTGGTAATTGGGAGTGGGGCTGTGGCCAAGCCTCATCCCCAACAGGCTACAGCTGTGTCAGGCAGGTCTCTAGTATTGAAGGTGATGAGACATGGAATGCTGAGGGGCACTGACCAACCACAAAAGGGCACACAGGTGAAACAGGTGTAGCATCAAGGGTATAAGAAGCCAGCATGAGAGAATGAGAAAGAAAGAGAGAGAATGAGCAAGAAGAAGCAGAAGCTTCTAACACTCCTTGGTGCTGTCACACCAGGAGTGTGTGACACAGTCCCTTTGCTGCCCGTCTGCTATAAATAAGTGAGTATACTATATTCCCTACCATGCACCAGCTGCAAGCAAAATAAGAAAGCACAATAGACTGTTAAAAACCACCTTAAAAACACTGAGTAAGAGATCTTTCAAAAATCAAAAGCAGCATCCAGGAAAGGCCACCTAATTAGTGAATACACAAAGTTCCACCAATCTGAGCCCCTGCATACAGTAGACAGAAACAAAGTCCCAGTGATGCATGTCAGAGGAGGTTTGTTAGAAAAGACAATTTAGATCAATTCTGCCTCAAGTACAAACAAACCCATTCATAGAGCTGTCTTTGCTCAAAAATCAAGTTACACATAGTAGATAATATAAAAAGATGAAACAACACAATGTGTACAACAAGGAGATCTGATTATTAAGAACCATGTGTAAATATCACTGTTTACTAAATGTTACTGCCATTATCTATATATAGCTATATACTATACATATATATGTATGTATAATGTATGTGTTTGTAAAGTTAGAATATATTTTAGTTTTAGTAGTAAGCAAACAATATAAAGATAAGAAGTAGAATGTCCTAGGGTGACTTCATAATGCTTATATCCCCATTGGTCTGTTTAGCTCAGAAATAAGTTTTTCACCTTTAAGACAGGTTCCAAGAGCAAAAGAGGAGAGAAAAGAAGCATAGAGTTTGTTATCAGAAACTGCACTTGCTCCCCTGCATCCTTCTCTCCTAGACTATGTTATCTGCAACACAAACAGACAGTGGGACAGAGCTCTCCTTTGCTTTTAATTAGTTTTTAGCTAGCTAAGGCAAAAAAGTTCCTGACTATGAATTTCTTTTTCTTACAACTGTTCAAACCTACTCTAGACTGAAAATTCAAAAGAGCACTGGGAGCTCACACCTGTAGCCCACCAGGGCTTAAGACACTGCATTCCAGCACTGGAAAGACTAATAAAAAACCAAGCAAGCCGAGCTACAGACCACGAAGGAGATTTTTTAAATTTGTCATCTCTTCAAAGTGTCAAGAAATTTTATTGTTTAATATTGTTCATTTTTTATGGTAGTGAATACTTTACCTGTTAAATAAACAGTTTTTTCCCCCCTTTTCTCCAAAGAAACCTTTTCCCAGACCAGTTAGAAGAGGGGCTGCTTAAATCTGCTTTATAAAAGAACCCTTTAGAGGCTTTCTCCCAGATTTGCCCTAAACTATACAAAGTTTCAATTTTGTGCTTAAAGTCTAGAGTGCTTTTTTAAAGGACTTAAAAATATATCTATTTGTTTTCTCCTTCCTAATTTAGAACATGCTTTGAATCACAGATGTGGTAGTTTCTGGGTTAAAACAGTAACAGAAAACATATAATTAATTTTCTAATGCAATTTTTAAAAATCACCTAATTAACTTCATCTGTGATGGAAAGCTTTCACTTCTCTATCTCTGTTATGAATGGCAGGGACAAGACATGGAAGGCCCAGTCCAGGTAAGGTAAAAGAAAAAAATAAAGAAAAAAAAGAAAACTAAACTAAACACTCCCCAACAACAAAAAAACAGGTTTTCCAAAGTTTCCAGGCAGATAACTGTATACCTGACAATAATGTAATGAGAAAGAAGTAAAAACAAGCCCCAAACACTGAGTATGAAATGGATTTGAAATTAGTCTGTGGCCATAAGCACTTTTGAAAGTAAAAGTGTCGTTTACTTTTTCACATGGTTGTCATATTACTACATAGCACAGAAACCAGCATCTTAGTAGAAACATTACTAGAATGAGATTCCTTCCATATACTCCAAGTCTTACAATTTTTCTTCTTGTAAAAAAGTGATATGCATAAATCCATTTTACCATTTCTACCAAATGGCAAAGAATGCATTTCATAAAATCATAACTCAAGGTTACATAAAAATTCTTGTACAACTAAACTGTATTACAGCAGCATACATGCTGTACGTACGCTAGGATGGTTCAACAACAGGTTATTTTTCAGTTAGATATATATTCTTATTAAAAGTGCATGTGTGAAGCTTTTTCCTTCTATGCACAAAAGTACACTTGAATTCTTGTATAAATGTAAAAAAATTCTTGAAGTAATTAACATTTATTGAAAGATGCCTAAGGTTTTAGTCTCCCAAAATCCATGAATAGCTTCGAGCTCTAGGGCATCACAAGTTGCTAAGGTGAGAAATGGCAGGGAGGAGATGTTAAGGATGCCTCATTCAACCTTATTCCTTATTCCAGGATGTTTAAGAAATCTCACTGCAATGATACACTATGATCATATATATTTTCAGTAAGACCAATGCATATGTTTTCAACTTCAATTACTTACCAAGACAGACATATGAACCTAGACATAAAAAATTCAAAAAAAATTGTTTCAAAATAAAATCCAATTACTTATCCTAGAGATTAAACTTTGAGGTGAAATGAAACGTTTTTTAGAAAAATACCTGGTAGCTTTTATTTTCCATCCTTTTACTATACAATTGCTCTTAGAAGATGTTAAGGTACATAGCTTTAAATCACTATCAAACACAAGCTGTGCTCCATATGTATTTGTGGTTAGTATCAGTCCCCTAGATTTAAAGAACAATATAAAATCAATCAATAGATAATCAAAAATCCTTACCGCTTTGTACCCCGTATCTGTTTTGCATGCTTTTCTCCCTGAAAACATTAGGATTCCTTGCCAGAATAGCCTGCAGCAAGACTGGTATATCTCCTTCTGGATCATCACTGCCAAGGTTATCTTTCAACTCTCTGGAATTGTGGAAGTAAGCAAATAAAGAGGCAAATGCATTTTCAAATTATAAGAAACTATGAGTCAAGTAAAAAAACCACAAAAACCAAAAAAACCAAAAATAAAACCAAAACCAAAATGAAAGAAGACAATTTCTGTTAAAATATAGGAAAAATCAAGTCTGCAAAGCATTGATTCCTGCCTCTAGTTTTTTTTCGCCCTCTTCCTTAGGGAATGGCAGAAGATATATTCCTACAAGTCCTCACAGTAATTTTCTGTTTCTAAGCTCTTACATATATGTAGCTCTCAGTTTAAGACTCATAAGACGTTTCTTAGGCCCATTTTTATATCATGGTCTTCTCTATAATAGAACACTTTGGCATAATGTCAAAAACATATTACTGGAGGAGTAAAAATAACATATGTATGAATGTATAACATCCAGGTTTCAACGCAATGCTTTGAAAATCTTTTTATTTTGAAAAGGGGAAATTGGCATATCTTTGAGATCACAGGATTCCCTCTGAACCATAAAGAAATGCAATGGATTTTCTATAAACACATCTGTGCACTCACTTCTTGTATGCTTTGAGGACTTTTTAAAGCTACTTCTATTTGAACAAAACAAGTAAGGAAACAACAGGGTTGTCAACATAAAACAATTCAAAGGACACCAGAGAGAAATAATAATAAAAAAAAAACCAAAAAGAGAATACATTAGCATACTTGATGGCTCAAATGTTAAACTGCTTAAGTTCAATACCTAATCAGAATTGACACAGGTGTCAAAAATTTTCTTTTGGGTGTGTAATTTGCCTATGCACATTAGTGACTTACATTGAACGCAAATTAGAATTGCACAATCAACACCACGAAGTCTGCACTCTAACCTATCAAGAAGGGACTAAGCATCAGATCTGTAAAATAACCCCCACCGTTATGCGTAAGGGCTGATGGACAATTATTAACGTTGTCTGACTGAAACATTTGACTCTTATATTGCAGCCACTTGCTAAGCAAGCCTAAGGAAAAACTTGCATATTCTAATTTTCATATGCTCACAAACATCCTTCTCAATCCAGTTAATTTTGGTTTCAAGGAGCAAGGATGGTGATCTGATGTAGAAGTTCAAAATACATACATGTGATCTGTTGACACCTGATTGAGACTGTGGACGAGCTGTGAAACCAGATTTTCATCCCTGCAAGCCAGAAGGCAGTTCACCTCTTCAGCTATCCGTCCATTGAAAAGCAGGCTTTTTGTTGTGGTAGCAGGTAAAGGTGATGGAAGAGGCAGCTGGTTCAAAACTGTAATTAGAAAACAGTAAGAACTTCAGAATCGTTTCATGAGACACAAATATACAAACGTAGATACTCCCTTACCCTCTCAGGAGATTAAGAAAGAAAATCTGACAACTACATTTAAAACACAGGGAACACTTCTGCATTTTATTTAAATTCTTAAATTCACACAACGAAACACACATCCCCACATTGGACTCTCTAAACATTTCAGAATATTAAGCTCTTTATTATGTTATGGTACCTTTCTCCTGGAGCCAAAAGCATGGACAAAAAAAAGGAAATGCAAAATTTTTGTAGTTACATGCAGTACTGTAACAGTATTGAGGATTTCAGTTTTCTACTCTGATCTCAATATTTAATCACTGTTACCACTTTATAATAAAGTCTTTATAGAAAAGCAAAAAAAAACCAACCCATCAAAAAACCCAAACAACTCAACAATCCATTAAACACACTAATTAAAATTTCAGTTTATTCTTCTCTTCTTGTATTTATTCCTATGTAAACCATCTTCTCAAGACAGGCCTAGTATTGTTGGTTGGTGTGTTCATTGAAATGTCAATTCAGTCACAAAAACTTAAAAATCACATGAAAAGATTTAGTGACAGCACCATTTCAATCAGATTACGTGCAAACTTCAATTTCTTAGGGCATTCTTAGGTCTTCAGATACAACAAGGAAGCGTACATGTAAGAAGGCTTGACCAGATGATTGTAGAGCTACACAGACCAGAGGAGCCAGAATAAGCCAGGAGAGGCCAAAAGGCTAGATACAGAGTAAGGTCACCTCAGTTGGTTCAGGAAAACAAGATAACTCTAACTGCAAGTTACCAGGCTGATCACATTCCTGAGATCAAGGTTTTAACTGAACCATTAGAAACAATTTCAGAAAAAGAAACCCAGTCTAAGTGAAACATATTTTTTGGTTCTTTCATGTTTTAAAATTTAAGAAGTGGGGTGATTCCAGCGTTTTTACCCCTTATAATGTATATCATTGCTGTACTTAGAAATAAATTGCAATTCAAATAAAAGTTTGTAATATTTTAATATCACTATCTTTTATTACTTGCAAAAGATTACCTTGAATGTGCCTGAAACTTGGAAAATTAGCAAAATCAGCAAAACATATTGATTAACGTAGAATAAATTTAGTTAGCCTACTCTACTGCCTTCAGGCATCCTATCATCCATGTTTTCAGGGCAACTGGACTTGTCCGTTACAGTTCAGTGTTTAAAAGAACTCTAGCACCAGAGTCTGACCAGTGACTTACACCAGTTAAGTAACCTTACCTGCAAATGCTTAATTCTGGCCCATAGCCAGAAACTTACTATTTGCATCCTGATGGTCTGATATTAGACATACATGGTCATATATAGATACACATTTAAATACATAACCTGCATCTTACACTTCAATACTTCAGAATACCAGAAGGACATGAAGTGGGTTTTTCCTCCAATACATCTACCTTTTTTACTGTGAGCAATTAAATTCAATTGTTGGATATATACCTCCAGTGTTTCTTGGAAAGCCTCCAATTTTCAACAGTGTAAAAACAGAAGTGCTTAGAAGAAGCACCTAAGGTCACTGAGTCCAATTATCCTCAGACAGACAACTGAGCTAAAAAATCTTTCTTACACTATATAAACAAGACGCCTCTTTGTCTCTGCTGCTCTTACTGCAATGGTTGTTCTAGAACCTCACTATATAATAATAAATCTCCTCTTAGTTTTCACTAGAAATTATTTTTTGGTCACATTATAATAATTTGGTTTTGTGTCAATATCTGCTTGTAATGTGAATAGTTATTTTTCTTTCCTTGCATTTTGTCTTTCTGATGTACTTAAAGTCAGCACACACACTTCATATGCTTTTTTTGCAAGCTGAACAGCAAAGAAAAAAGACTCAGGTTCAGCTGCTTATTTTTATGCTACCAGTCATTCTGTGGCCCTATTAACTAGTTCAAAATTAATGAACTAGTTTTCAAGTATATTCAGTATATTCTACAACTCTCTTGATTAGTTGCACATCAGTCTAATCCCATGTCTCTGTCTTTTCAGGGAAGATGATGGGATGCTTTAGATGTTTTAGAAGTACTTTATCATTAATACGTTCTTCTTTATTTGTGTGATAGCCAGATATGTTACTAGATGATATTGCAAGCAAATAATGAATTCCTATATTTTGTTTCAGGTTTCCTTAAGGTTTTTTAACCTGAATTTCACTTTATGCTTAAATATGCATGGTTTTTTTGGATAGACATTTACAATTAAAGTGATAACAAGGCTAACATATTTAATGACAAGTCTGATTTTAAACAGATTTAACTGTAAGAACTTTTAAAATAAAAACCTTTTTAGAATTTTGAAAATGCAGGTATTTATCAAAGAGGTAGAAAAAAGCATAGTAAAGATGAAAAAAAGAAGAGTACTTACGGTCTGTAAGACTAGCAATCCCTGCAAGAGTAGTGATGGGAACATGAGGCATATCCCCATTCATCCTGAAGTTCTGGGAGAGTAGTGCCTACACAGATATTTCAGTTCAGGTGCCAGCTATCATTACTTCCCATCTCCCAAGCACTAAACACAAAACAAAAAGAACAAAACCAAATAAAATCTCTCAGTTTACTTTTTTTAAAATATCATATTCATTAACATAAATGAAACAGACAATACTACCTTTAGCTGCAAGTAAATTTTTTTCAAGAGTGGGTAGAACAGTGTAGATTTTAACTAACAAGTGGCATTAGCCAACTAAAAGGCAAGCTTCCTTCTGGTCTCAGAAGCAACCCCTTCATCAAAAAAAGATGCAAGATAAGGCAATTTTAAAAAAAAGTTTGGTCAGATTATACAATACTGACTCAAAAACTGGTAACAAAGCTTCTGTTAGTTCGTGCTGAAGTGTAATTGCACTTAATGCACAACCAGTTTAAGTAAGTAGCTGTTGCATTCACTTCCCAGTATTGCAGAAGGAGGCATTTCATAAAGAGACTAGCAAAACTAAAAGAAGGAATTTACAGATTCTAAAGGAGCAAACATATGGACAAATACAAAATCTAAGTACATTATAAAAGCAGCTATTTCAAAAGTAGCTATTTCAAAATTGATTTGACAATATCTCTTCAATACATAACTCTGTATGGTCAAACTACTACCAGAAATTCTAATTACTCCTCCTGGGGGAAAAAAATAGTTTTGTCACCACTGACCTAGCTAATTTCTTTCCTGTAAAACAGCACATTTGATATTCAACTACAGAAAAAGGAATTAGTTCAACTGGACTTCAATAATTATAAAGATCCAAAATGTAAGGAAGTCCACACTGCTAAAAAATCCCCAAAAACTGCAGTTCCAAACCATCAAAGACTTACAAACATCACACATTACAATCCCCTAGTATATAGTGAAATTTACATGATTTTTCTGAAGACATTAAAAGAATTTGATTTGTGGTTACCTGTTGTAGACAGGCACCTGTGTCGACAGTTTGGGAAATAGGAAAGAGTCCTTAGATAAGAATTCTCTTATCTACTGAAATGCTGAAATCATGATTTACTTACTTTACAAGCCTATAGTTTTGAGAATTACGTATAAAATACATACAAACCACTAGATTTTTGTGGTTTTTGAGAATTACATATAAAATATATACAAATCAAGAGATCAAGAATTCTTTATAATTTCCTTAGTAATGTTTCTTAGTAACATTCTTTCTTATACCACACCAATATGGCAACATATGGCAATATATAGAGCACCACTGCTAATAATACATACAGACTCCAAGACAAGGAAAACAAATGTTTTAAGTCTTTTTGTGCTCAAAGTTTTCATCAGCCAGCGAAATTACCTTTTCGAAGTTTCCCTATCTGCACATTCTTTGAAAAGCTGAGGTTAAACAGTACTGACAGTGAGCTGACTTCCTTTGCCACACCTGTGACAGTCTCATTCTGACCTAAATTACTTTTTTAAAATTAAAAATATAGTACGTTGCCAATACAGGAATCTAGTCAGTAAGCAAAAATGCTACAGACTACAGACAGATACTCTATGTGGATTGCTGTGTTTGGGGTTTTTTTTCAATCCAGGAGAAATCTTCCATCAAAGCAGTTTCAAGTACTACTCAATACCCAAGGGTTTTTTACCCTGAATGAATACAAATATATGCAGAATTTAAGTGGTTGCCTAGTTACACAAATAAGCAATTCTTACAAAAAAAAATTTTAAAAATCAAAGAAAATACTCCAAAAGAGTCCCATAATGAGTCTGCAGCAACAAACCCACAGGAGATAACACTCTTAAAATCCAAGTTTTCACTGAAAGCCTAGAAACTAAAGAAGACCTTTCACACACAAATCGTATTTAGTATAAAAATGTCATGTCTGATGATTTCTCCTGACTGAAACTGCATCAAAGGAGAGGCCACATCATTAGCCAGTATTACTGGAAATTTTTATGTAGTAGAGAAACAATGAAATATAAGAAAAAGAAGTCTATTCACCTTCACTTCCTCATTACTTGAGAAAACTATCAACACAGAAGCTGTCACTCCTAATTCAAGTTCATCCCTAATTCAAGTATTACTGTCATAATAATGAAAATTATAGAAATGTTTTACAGGAATAATTCCTCCAAAATCAGACACTTAAAATTAGAAATCTTCTCCACAGACACATGATAAGAACCTGAACCTGGCAAGGTCCAGACCTCAGAGGGGAGCAAGTGCAGTGAGCAGGGGAAAAGTAAACTTTCTTTGTAAGAGAAGAGTAAAAGGGGTTGGTTTGTTTAACTAACAAAACAAAGGTCAAGAGGGGATGTGATTGCTCTCTCTAAGGCGGTCAAAGAAGGCTACAAAGGAAGGAAGCCACAGAGCAATGCTAACACAACAATAAATGGGCACATAAATGCAAGTAAGAAGAAAACCAGAACAGAGTTTTTTCACCATCAGAGCTGCCAATTTCTCCAATAGCCTGACATTAGTAGAGATAAGCAACTCCACTACTCCAAAGATGGATTGTACGGATGTTACACAAGGGACAGGATGTGGTTGCCTGCACCAGCTGGGGGCTAAGCACGGCAATTCAAGAAGTCTATCTCTGATGTGATTAAGTTTTTGTAAGCACGATGAAAAGAATAAACAGATGAGAGTAAACAAAAGAGAAAGCGAGACTGATGGGATTAAGTGATGGGGTTAGTTTACAAAACAAACACAATATGAAGAAACCACATAGTAAAATCTGGGTCGAAATTCTACATCTGTCATGTTGAGGGCAAAATTGCATCTGCTATAAAATTGGCAAACAAGGTGGGATTCAAATCCAGAAGCAGAGACTGAGATCCAGTGAAACTGCAATTCAAATTTGGTGCTACTGAGGACATAAGAAAACTCACTCATTTGAAGATTTTAAACTCTCAAGCAGTTAGGGGAATAAAGATTGAAGCTCAAGATGATATGTGTTGTTCCATACGAAACATCAGAACAGCATGTAACAATAGCTTGACTGTTAGATAAATTTTGTTTGGGTTTTCTCCCCTACCTCCATTCCCCAAATATAAGAGTTAAAAGTACTATTGTAGCAGCTCACTGTTAGTCAAGAAGAACAATCATTTTCAGTATCTAAAAATTTTCCATTGTCAGGCTTGTTCAGTCATTGTTAACAATAGTGCAATATTTTTACCCCTTAAATGAAAAAAATGAAACTATACTTATATTAGCCGAATTAAGGAAATCAAAGATCTGCACTGGAAGGCTTTTAACCAATGCATTAGACTGTAGTGTAGCAGTTCAGAAAGAGTACAAGAAATCCAGTCTATATAAATGTATGAGGTCTTGTATATTCAGTATATAGGTATTTATGCCATTGTTTCTTAATAAGAAAGAATGGATACCATAGAAGACGTTTTAGGGAGGAAGGAACTGCAGTGTAGAAAGGAAGCAACACAAAGAACCCCTCAGTGAAAGGAAAACAGTGAAATGGCAGCATATCTAAAGAATAACTCATGAAACAGTTGTCATAATATATGCTAATATAGAAAAGCCAAGCCAACATAGCAAGGAAAGTAATATTAAAAAAGTTTAGGCTGTGGTTAATAAGTACAAATTTAAAGTGTAATTTTTGTAAGTTATCCTTTTCCCTGTGGTTTTTTTTGGGTTTTTTTTTTTTTAATTATCTATTTTGCCCTTTACTGCAAAGGCAAAATTAAGGGAGGAAGAGAGGATGAAAGTAAGTTGGGAACAATTTAAGTACAGACATTGACATCCAGCAAAGAGGAACTACAAGCACAAAAGGAAAAAAGTAACAACAATCCAAGCAAACAAAACAAAAAAATTACCCTGTAAAAATAAAATAAGAAATAGAAACAAATTGCAATTGTATTTTTTCAGATATTGCAGCATTTGACTATCAATTAAATGACGAGAGGACTCTGACCACTGGTCATATAAAGGTACCAGCTCTGCATTTATATGAAACACTTCTCTTGGTTGAGAAAATGTCTTGTCTCTAACAAAAATACCAGGTTTTACCCAGCTTTGCCATGTGCATGCATGAGAAGAGTAAAAAACTAAACAAAAGGAAAATCTGTTTATGCAGTAATATAAAAAGGCTCAGCAGCAAAGCACAGATAAGTAACCAATCTCAGAACTGGGCAGTTTCCTATGTACATTTAAATGTTTCATTTCTCATTCTCCAGGGTATTCTTTAACTTATTATATCTTCGGATTTAAAACAATATATTATATGTAAGTGACCTGATATTTCCAAGAAATATCACAATGCCTGCTTCCACAATGAAGCAATTCCTTCATACAAAAAAGGGGGACTAAAATTAAATTTTAAAGAAAAGCTATCATATTAGATATCTATGTTTCTCTTTTTAAAATACATTCTATTAAGTAGAGTACTTTAAATAGTCTTGTTTTATTTTGCTTAGATTATGAAATCTCTATTTAGTACATGAAAGTACTTTAAAAGCAGTTTCACTTTCCTATGTGTTGAGTAACATCATATATATATAACCATGGCATCATGATCTTGATTTCTTCAGCTGCATAAGCAAATCAAACCAGTATAACTATGTATTAGCTAATTCATAATTTAGGTGACGAGTGGACGTTTTGTTTTAAATCAGCAAACCTGAATCAAAAATTTACAAATCTTTGTCTCATAGTCGGTTTTAAACTTCTGCATTTTGCAATAAACTACTTTTCTTGTTTGTTACTACATGAATCATTGCTATATATTTCTTTAAATTGCTTAAAGAATGAGAATCACAAAGAGAATCAATTAATATCCTTTAAGAATATTAATTAATAAGAGAATCAATTAATATCCAATTTAGTTCTCATTCAGGTAAGACACTGTGACTGAGGTACAGCATACAGATCTACCCACAAGAGGGCAGATTTCTGGTTTCTATTCCAGAGCTACAGTTTTATACAATGACAGTAAGTTTCCAGAACTAAATGCTTTCAAAAACACTTCAAAAAACATACTAAAGAAGGAGATAGAGTTGACAAAACATAATCTAATACTTAAGTAACTGAGGAGGGGCAAGCATACACACTTACAACATAAAGCATTTAAAGCTAATTCAATCAGAAAAAGTCAGTATTGGAAACGAAGAGTGAACATTTATTAATCAGCTGCCAGCTGCAGCTGTCTAAGGTTAAAATAGTAACACAAGAAAACATGAAGCTACTGTATATTTATTTAAGTTGACAGCCAAAGAGGTGGTTGCAGCATATGGGTGGAGGTAAAGGAAAAGGGGGGTGCAAGCAGGGGAGAGTGTGTGTGTGTGTACTAGTGAAATCTGTATGTTTCGTTCATAAAGTGATCAGGCAGCAGAAACAGTGATGATGACACAACAAGTGAAAAATGAAAAAGTTTGAGATAAGGATTACCTAGTACAACTTCTAAACCAGTATTAGTATAATGTGTTTTGCTTTAGTAGGTGCTCAAGTCAACATCAACTACAGTCATTGTAAGAAAAAAAAAACCTTAGTGAAAAGTACTATACTGTACAATTCTAAGTTGCTTATCAGTATAAAGCAATCTTTAGCGAAAACAATTAAAGCAGCCAGCTTCTTAATCTGTAACTACTATCACATTCCTTTGGTCTCTGCTGCTCTAATTTGATAAACAATGACACTGATGTCTCTCCTGCCCATGTGATACCAGTGGCAGTGACACCACAGTACACAAAAAGAGAAACCCCAGCACAAGCAGTGAAAGCACAGACAGAACAAGACTGGTCTGTGGATTCAGCAAAAGACACCCCCTAATGCAGGAGCACATGTATTTCTACCAGGGTAAGCATCAGTCGTGCTCTGCACCTGTAATAACTCTTCGGGAGGGAGGGAGG
>VXAX01005538.1:4237-22706 GCA_013399835.1 Leptocoma aspasia
AATATACCACAACTACTAACAACATATTATAGAATATATCACAACTACTAACAATATGTAATATTACAGAATATAATATTATAATATAGAATAAAATATTATAATATATAATGTTATATCTTGTTAGTAGTTATGATATATTATATAATATTGTCCTCTGTTGTCCTCGTGTCCTTGTCCTCCTCCCCACGTGGCCCAGCCACGCCCTCTCTTGTCCCCATGGCACATAGGTGTCCTTGTCCCCTCCCCCACCTGCCCCAGCCACGCCCTCTCCTGTCCCCATGACACACAGGTGTCCTTGTCACCCTCCTCACCTGGCCCAGCCACGCCCTCTCCCATCCCCATGGCACACAGGTGCCATTGTCCCCTTCCCCTTGTGGCCCAGCCACGCCCTCTCTTGTCCCCATGGCACACGGGTGCCATTGTCCTTGTCCCCTTCCCCTTGTGGCGCAGCCACGCATTCTCTTGTCCCCATGTCCTTGTCCCCCTCCCCACGTGGCCCAGCCACGCCCTCACACCTCCCCAGGCCTGTCTGAACCCGTGTCCCTGATGGGTCACCCGTGTCCCTCTGCCCAGCCCACGCGTGTCCCTGTCCCAAAACCCGTCCCTTTGTCTCCCTCTTTTGCAATTTTCTGTTTTTCTGGCGCCAGTTCCTCGTGGCCCGGGATTACGGGGCTGGCGCAGGAGTTTCACCACCGCTGGCATTGCCACTTCCCAAAACTCTTCATGACCAGCACGGGGCTGGACTCGGGGTGGGGGCTCCTCCCCAGCCCCCTCCAGACACTTTCCAGCTCATTCTGGGAACTGGGAATACTGGGGGGGCTCCATGTGAGGCGCTGGGGGGACCCCAAGGTTGGGGGGACAGCTGGGGGTGGGCAGGCACCCACCAATGCCCTGGGTTGTCCTCGGGCAGCAATTCCAGCTGCCGGGAAGTGCCACCTCCCCAGACACACCGGCGTGCCCGGATTTGTACCCAGGACTGACTCCCTGGATCCAGGGGGAATGTCCTCATGCAGGGGTGTGGCAGGANCGGGTGCCATTGTCCTTGTCCCCTTCCCCTTGTGGCGCAGCCACGCATTCTCTTGTCCCCATGTCCTTGTCCCCCTCCCCACGTGGCCCAGCCACGCCCTCACACCTCCCCAGGCCTGTCTGAACCCGTGTCCCTGATGGGTCACCCGTGTCCCTCTGCCCAGCCCACGCGTGTCCCTGTCCCAAAACCCGTCCCTTTGTCTCCCTCTTTTGCAATTTTCTGTTTTTCTGGCGCCAGTTCCTCGTGGCCCGGGATTACGGGGCTGGCGCAGGAGTTTCACCACCGCTGGCATTGCCACTTCCCAAAANTTTTTTTATCCTGATTTCCCAGCCACATTTCCCTTCTCTCTTTCCCCATTGGCTGAGGTGCTTGAGAGGTACAGACTGCCCAGAACGCCTGATCCCCTCTAATGTATAACCCTCCTTTTTAATTTTTAAATTTTAATTTTAATTCTCATTTTAGGGTTTTCCCCCATTGTTTCTTCCATCTTTCAATATCCAATATTAGAAGGTAAAAAATAATGTTTTTTTAAATAAGTTACATCTACTTTTATAGATCTTTCTGGTAACTGAAAGGTGATTGGCTGATTAAAGGTGATTAAAGACACTTCTCCTACAATAATTGGTTAAAAGGGTTAAACAAAGTGGCAGATATTTTGAGAACAGAAATAGTGAAAAACATGATGACAAAAACTACTCCTGTGTTAAACAATATCTGTATGAAACACCACCTGTGTTTTTCCCAAGTTGTTTGGACAGCCTGTTTGCAGATTTTTTTTTGGGAAAGAGAAGTTATCTCTAAGATTCCTGTGAGAAAGCAAAGTCTTTCTCTGGGAAAATAAAAAGCCTTTTTCCTGGGAATGTAGCAGCTAGGTACAGAAATCTCTCACAGATACAGACTGCTAGCCCCACAGGGAATGTTCCAGAAAAGCTCCTGTGCCATCACTGACCCTGGAGGCCAGTCACAAATATAATTTTTGGTGTTTCCTTGTTTTGCCTGACGAGTTTTGGGGCTTCCCCTCCCTCGATAACAGTTCCTGGAGCCGGGTGAGGAACCCGAAATCCGCACCTGGGCGTGCTGCGCTGCCTTGCACAATTCCTGGGGTTATTGCCCCGGAGGGAACCTGAGGCTGTCACACCTGGGAGCTCGGGCAGGGTATAAAAGGCGTCACCTCCAGCTCAGCATCACTCGATCCGTCCGCTCCGCTCCTCCCGTGCGTCCTCAGCAGAGCCCAGAACTCCTCCGAGGTGAGCAGCTCCTTCCAGGCGGCGCTGGAAGGTCCCTGTCTTGGGATTCCCTTCCAAGTTGTGCCGTCTGTCCCTTTCCCAGCAGGATGAAAACCGACCTGGAGCTGGCGCTGGAATGCGCCATCAACGTCTACCACCGGTACGCCATGCAGCACCCCATGGACGACTACCTGAGCAAGAAGGAGTTCGCCAAGCTGCTCAAGGACACGGCCAAGCCTTTCCTCCATGACACGCTGCCGGTGAGACCCCGGAGCTGTGGGATGGGCCGGGTGGGAACGGGCCTGGAGGATCCTCTGATTCCGGGGGCGTTGGGCAGGGACACCTCCCACTGGGTTGGGTTGCCGGGGATCCGCAGGATCCTTGGGGATGGGAGCGGCCGGGAGCTTCCCAAAGGGAGGGAGGGTTTTTTGGGTGAGCTGGGTGAGCCTCGTGCTAGCTGGGGGTGGGCAGGGTGACCCCGAGGTGACTCTGCCCCCCGGTTGTCCCCCCGCAGCCCAAAACGACCGTCGACAGCTACATCGAGCAGCTCTTCGCCAAAGCCGACGCCAACCACGATGGCCGCCTCAAGTTCACCGAGTTCCTGACCACGCTGAGCCTCGTGGCCATCGATGCCCACAACAGGTCCCATAAGGGCTCTGGTGGTGACCACGGCCACGACCACGGCCACGACCACGGCCATGACCACGGCCATGACCACAGCCATGGCCACCATCGCTGAAACGGAGCCGTCTCCTACAATGGCTGAGCCACGGGACTCTGTGTCCCCCCATGAGCTTCAGCCCTTGCCTGTGACCAAACCTTTGTCACCCGCTTCCACTTTGTGGCATTGAAATAAAATCTCTTCCTTTGAGCACCAAACCCGTCTGTGTTCCGTGTCCTGGGGTCTCTGGGGAGGGGGTGACGCCCACCCAGCCGTGGTTAAACACAGAATGAACGGGAAAAGCCACTGGAAGGGGAGGGTGGCACAGGGGGACCTTGCTGTGGGCAGAGAGGGGGGTCAGGACGAGGTATTGGGGGGTCCCCACTGGGCAGCACAGGCCTGAAACATAGAAATTTAACTTGAGTGGAAATTTATTTCAGATTTAAGTGAAGCGTGAATTATTTAGTCCGTAATTTGCTCACATACTGTTTTAACTTTAGTTTGTTAACTCTGTTCTACTCAAGACTACTTGCCCTCACTAAAAGCTTGTGCTGGCAAAACTGCTTCACACAAGAAAAAAAAAATGCAAACTTCTAAGCTGAATGAGAGATAGAAGCCGCCTTAAACCTTAAAACAGGATAGAGCCAAAGTTGAGACTACAAGAGACAGTCAAGATGACCAGAAAGCTCTCTGGAAGANCTTTTACAAGTTATAAAGCCATAAACTTTAGTTTTTTGGTTTTTTTTTTTGCCAGTCAGGCCAAATGGGCTCCCGGAGGGTGTCAGGGTGACCCCAGTGCCTTCCCAAACCTCGGCAGGTGGTGGGGGGCAGCACCCCCTGCGTCTGGGGGCTCCTGGGTGGGGGNATCCTGGGAGCTCTGCAGAATGAGTCAAACATTTCATGGTTTGGGACACACCTAAAAACCACCGTGGGCTCCTGGTGGCTGAAAGAGGGGACATCCCTCAGTGAGGGGACACTGAGTGGGAAACCCCCAGGACAGGAGGCTCCGACAATTCCAACATCAGCCAAAACCAGGAGCATGTCCTGGGTGAAACCAGGGGGGGTTACTCGGTGACACAGGACAGCTCTGACCTTGGGGAGCCACCCTGGAGGCAAATGTCACCCACTGTCACCCCAGTGCCACTCGGGGATGGCTCCCCTTGCAGGGCTGGGCATCTCCAGCTGCCTCCCCCACAGGTTTTAGGGAAAAACGGGGAAATTTGGGAAGGGGGCTGCACAAGAGCACCAGACGCTTTCCCTGCCAGCTGAGGATGCAACTTGGGATGGGTGACACTCCAATTTGGGATGGGTGACACTCCAATTTGGGATGGGTGGCACTCCAGTTTGGGATGGGTGACACTCCGAAAAGGAGCAGGGCCGGGAAACAAAAGGAGCAATGAAGTGAGTCAGGGATACCGGAATTAAATCCCTGCAATGCCCTGGGGACACAGGAGCATCCTCAAACTGGAATGGGCACCCTTCCCTCTTCCTCCTACCCATTGTCTGATTTTAAATCTTCTCATTGTCTGCTCCTTCTTGTCTCCAACACGGGTGACACGGAGGTGACAGTTGCAAAACACTCAGCAGTTCCTGCACCAGCCAGAAAAGACCCTGGTTTTGGGTTTTCTCCTGGTTTTGTGCCCCTGGTTTTGGGTTTTCTCCTGGTTTGGGGTTTTCTCCTGGTTTTGTGCCCCTGGTTTTGGGTTTTCTCCTGGTTTGGGGTTTTCTCCTGGTTTTGTGCCCAGTTTCCTCCAGAAAAATCTCTGGAGCGAGAGCAGAGGTCTGGTGCAAGTAGGGAACAATGGAAAATATGCTGGAAAACAAGTTATAAAATACAGATGCTGCTTTGTCTTGGGCAGTGTCCAACCACTTGGGGTTGCAGAAAACAGAAATCACATCAAAAACTCTCCCAGGGGACAAAGCTATCCCTGTTTCCATGTGGAACAGCCCAGTTTGCTCCTACAGCAGAAGCAAAACATGCACATTTTTCGTCGCGTTGCAAAACTTCCCCCAAGTTTTGGCAACTTCTGCCCGAACAGCCTTGCCCTTGACGTCGAGGTGTGACAAACCCGGGGTTTTTCCCTCCCTGAGCCCTGTCAGAGGTGATGGAGGGGACAAGAACAACATTTCCAAAGCCTGGTGGGTGCAACCAGGAACTGTGAGCGGAGGAATGAGGCCGGGAGGGGCTCTGGGGTTCCCACCTGGCAATTTCCAGGTGCGGGAAATGCGAACTCAAGCTGATGCTTGTGGCAGGTGTGTCACCAGCTCTGATGAAAGAGGACCTCAGGAAGGTATAAAAGGGCTGCTCCAGGCTCCTGGGTCACACTGACAGATCCATCCCCTGCAAATCCTCCTCGGAGACCAGGGTGAGTAGGACAGCAATGGTCCTTGCAGGGAAAAGGATGAGGGAGAAGAGGTTTGGGATGTGGCCTCAGCTCAGGGCGATGGATTCTCCTCGGGGTAGAGGAGGAGGTTGGTTTGGGTTGGAAAACGAGCAGGAATTAATGGCATTTTGGTGCCATCTTTGGTGGAGGCACCACTAATTCTGTGCCCTCTGCCCTCAACTCCCTCGCTGGCGGTGCCCCAGTGGGCTGGCCCTGCTTCCCTCAAATGTCCCCATTTCTCATTCCCTGAAAAATGTCCCCAAGGTGTGTTGGAACAAGCTGCTTCCTTGGCAAAGCCAAACTGGAAAGCAACATCCCGAAATCCCCTCATTTTCAAGGAGCTGAAGGTGCCCCAGCAGGACAAGGCTCCTGTTGATTTTTGGCTCCTCTCACAGCATCAGGGTTTTGTCCCCAATGCTTGCAGGTCCCTCCAGAGCTCAGCCATGTCCACCAGCACCCACAGCCACGCCGGGAGCCAGCAATTCCCTGGGAATTGCACCCTGGAGAAGGCCCTGCAGGCCATAGTGGAGATTTTCCACCAGTACAGCGTCCGCCGGGGCGAGATCGACCTCCTCAACCTCAACGAATTCAAGACGTTGCTGATGGAGCAGGCGCCGTCCTTCCTGGGGACCTGTGTGAGTGCCCAAGGGGATTCAGAGTGATTTTCCTCCTAATTCCCCCATTCCTGGGGGATTCAGAGCGATTTTCCTCCTAATTGCCCCATTCCCAGGGGATTCAGAGTGATTTTTCCTCCTAATTCCCTCATTCCTGAGGGATTCAGGGCGATTTTTTCCTCCTAATTCCCTTATTCCCAGGGGATTCAGAGCAATTTTCCTCCTAATTCCCTCATTCCCGGGGGATTCAGAGTGATTTTCCTCCTAATTCTCCCATTCCCGGGGGATTCAGAGTGATTTTTCCTCCTAATTCCCTCATTCCTGAGGGATTCAGGGCAATTTTTTCCTCCTAATTCCCTTATTCCCAGGGGATTCAGAGCGATTTTTTCCCCCTAATTCCCCATTCCTAGCGGACTCAGAGCGATTTTCCCCCTAATTCCCCCAGTCACCATGTCCCCAGCCAACATTTGTTTTTTGGGACTAAATGTGCCCATTTTGTTTTTGGGACAAAATCCTGTCCCCTCTGAGGTTTAATTTAGGGCTAAGGTCAAAGTAGGGGAGGCTTGGGACATCCTGCAGCTTCCAAACCCTTCCCAGGGCAGGGAAGGACGTGCCCAGCTCCGTTTCCACCCGCGGGGGTGGAGCCGGGGCAGGGATGTGACCCCTCCGTGTGTCCCCAAATTCAGAACAGGAACCGGGCCGGCTACTTGGACGAGCTCTTCCAAGAGACCGACCTGAACAAGGACAAGGAGCTGAGCTTTGAGGAGTTCACCATGGTGCTGAGCAAGATGACCGATGACGCCCATCGCTACATGCACGGCTCCGATCGCTGCGGGCCGGACCAGGACTGAGCCTGGCAAACTGGGAGAGGGAAGCTTTGGGAATTGGGCTCTGGCTGCTCCCTGCCTGCCTGGAACAGCCCCGCTCGTGACACAATAAAGCATCACTTGAAGTTCTCCGAGCCTTTCCTGTCTCCTCATCCAACCTGTGGGGTCACCCCGCGGTGACAAAGCTGCTGCCGCCTCTCCCCACACCAGCCACCCTCCTGGCCCTAAAAGTGTGTTTTGAAAGAGTTTTGAGCTGCAGAGTTTTGCAACTCCAACCTCGGGATGTCCCTGCAGCTCCCCGGGCACCTCCCAGCAGATCCTGGGCTGCTCCTGCTCCGGTTCATGAGCCTTGGGGACAGGGCTGAGCCCATGGCACAGCTGGACAGGGAGGTTGCCCTGCAAGGACACCTGCAGAGCCATCGAAGTGCTGCCAGCACCTGTCCCCGTGACCCCCAGCACTGCCCCTTGTCCCCAGGCACCTCAGTGCCTGCACTGACCACTCACAGCCTGGGGGCTCAGCCCTGCCTCAATGTCCCACCTTGGAACCCCCTGTCCCACCCCATCCTTGTCCCCCTGGAATCTAGGACACAGAGAACATTTCTCTGCTTGTTTTGGGAAGCTCTGATCTTCAGCAGAACACTGCTTTTAACCTTTGTCTTTAGAGAAAAATGACTAAAGCTTTGGGATGAGTTGGAGTCTGCAGGTGTGAACTAGATAGTAGTTATGTAGTAGTACCTTATCACAGGGTGAGAAATTTAAGGTTTTAATGCAGGGGTGGATAGGAGACAGGATGGAAGATTTTGAGCATTGTCTCATCTCCTTCTTGTTCTTCTTCTGCTCCATTTTCTGTAGTGTTAGTAGCAAAAAGTCACTAGTTAGGGAAAGCCGTAGCGTGGGTGTTATGTAAGTAGATTAATAAGAGTTATTAGTAGAAAAGTAAAAACGTTTTAGAAGGTAATTAAACTACATAGCTTTAAAAGACCTTGAATTTGGGTGTTTGGGCTCCATTTTGTGCCTTGCTTCTTGTACGCTCAGTCTGGTGTGTGGACGGCGTGCTGAACTTAAGAGAAAAATAAACAACAGCCTGAAAACCGAGAAATCAAAAGTCCTGCTCGTTTTTCATCCTTGGCACAGAACTCACAGGGGAACCCCCTCTAAAGAGCCCAGGAGGGGGGTTCCCACTCTTGTTGGTTCCACCAAAACCTGACACCCCTGCCACCTCCAGGCTGATCAAAGTGACCCAAGGAGGTTTCCTGAAATTGCACCAAAACTCCGCAACGCCGCTTCCGGACACCCCGTTGTGAAATGTCCCCGAGGTCCCCAAATGTTCTTTGTGCAGCAGGACCTGCCCGTTGTGAAAGCAGAGCACCCCACCAGCGAGGCCTGGGGGGCTGGAATCCCAAAATCCCGGCATGGTTTCGCTTGGGAAATGTGGATATTGTCAGCTCAGTCGGAGAAAGGAATAGAGATAATTCAGTCTGGGAACCGAAGAAAGGAATTATAAACAACTGTTATAACTGTTTATAACTGTTGTTTATAACTGTTATAACAGTTATAAACAACTGTTGCTATCTCTTTGCAGTAACTATTGTTTAGGATATTTGTCCTTGGAGTGTGTTATTCTTAATTTACCAATGGAATCAGAGGTATTTTGCATACGACCAATCAGGTCTTACCTCAGCGCATCGTGTTATAAAAGGCGTGAGTTATTTTCATTAAACCCCTTCTCTTTTCACCTTCTGAAGAGTGGAGTTCTGTGTCTTATTCCTAGCTCAATAATGACAGGGAAAGACCTCCAAGATCGAGTCCAACCTCTGACTTGTCCCCACCTGGTCACCCAGACCAATGTCCAGCCCTTCCTTGGACACCCCCAGGGGTGGGGGCTCCAAACCTCCCTGGCCTGGTCGCCCTTTCCATGAGGAAATTCCTGCTGGAAGGGCCAGGCCTGCAGCTCCTTGCTGGTGGTGCCCCATGTCAGCTCCTCTGGAGCTCTTGAACTCGCCCCGGGCCCATCTGGGGCCTTGTTTTGGCCTCCATTTGGTGCCCGAGGCCAACCCGAGGCCAGGCAGGTTAAACAAACTCCCAGACGAGTGTGCTGAGTCAGCAGGCAGCTCGTTTTAATGAGGAAACACTGGAAAATCTCGTTTTGCTCCCAAACTTGGCAGCTCTGGGCTGCCAGGCCCGCGCTGGGCCTCTGCCAAGCTGAGAAACAACGACACAAAAAAGCCACAAAGCCGGGACAGAGCCCTGGAAAGTGGGGGAATTTAAAAAAAAAAAAAAATGCACCTTTCAGCCACACCTGGCAGCTCAGGGCACACCTGGGGTGGGGAGAAGCCACCCTTGGCACAGGTGAAACAGAGCTCCTGGAGCTCTGCCAGGCTGGGAACACGCCCGGATCAGCTTTGGTGGAGAGCTGGTTGCTGCAGGCAGGGCACGGTCCCTGTGCCACCTCTGTCCCCGGTGTCACACAGCCAGCCCTGCCCAGGCTGCCAGCACCGGGTGGCACTCGGTGTCCTGCTCTGGTTCTTGTAGTGGTTTGTGGTTTGCTAATTTTCAAATTTTTGAATTTTGAATTTTTTGGGTTTTTTTTTTTTTTGGTTAGTTACCAGTACACTCACTTTTTGCTGTGAGAAAGGCAAAGTAAGCTCAAAACTTCAAGAAAGTATAAAGAAAGTTTTCTTAATAGTAACTAAAAGGAAAAAAAAAAGTAAGAATTCAAACAAACTCTTTAAACACTTATATTTTCTTCAGCACTCAGCAGGGCTCAAAGGTTGGCTCTGATTTTGGAGGTTTTTGGGTGATTTTGGAGGTTTTTGGAGCTGTGGGACAAAGGGATGCACCAGAGGTGGGGACATTTTGGGGACAAGCAGCGCTGGCTCATCGGAGCAAGGGGGACAAGGACACCTGAAGGATCAAATCCCTTCACCCCCTGGCATCAGAAAAGAGCCCTGGCAAGGAGAAAAAAAAAGTGGAAAAAATCCCAAGGGAAGCTCTTTTGCCACGAGCTGGTGGAGAATCCCAGCAGGTGAGGGGACAGGGCCACCCCCACCTGAGCTGGTGACATCCTGAGCTTGCGGGAAAAGCCACTTTTAGGGAACTGCCCCAAGCCTTGAGCAATGCCAGGGGCCTTGTGGGGGGACATTTCACAACGGGCCATGGCCGGGCTATAAGAGACACCAGGGTGGCACTGGCCCCATGCCCGGCCCAGGGGACCTCGCTGCGGTGACAAGATGAGCAAGGCAAGTCCATTTCAGGTGGCTGTGCTCTTTTCCAGGTCGTTGGAGGCGGGAGGATCCTCAGGGAGCTTCTCTTCATCCCAACACCAGGAGCAAAACTGGGGTTCAGCCCAGGAGGAGAGAGGTTTCCTCCTGGAAGAGGTTCCTGACCACCAAAGAGGCTCCTGGGTGTCGGAGCTCGTGCTCTGTGTCCCCACGGAGGGTTTTGGGGTGTTTGTCACCTGCTCTGTGTCCCCATGGAGGGTTTTGGGGTGTTTTTACCTGCTCTGTGTCCACATGGAGGGTTATGGGGTGTTGTCACCTGCTCTGAGAGTTTTGGGGTATTGTCACCTGCTCTGTGTCCCCACTGAGGGTTTTTGGGGTGTTGTCACCTGCTCTGTGTCCCCACTGAGGGTTCAGGGGTGTTGTCACCTGCTCTGTGTCCCCCCGGAGGGTTTTGGGGTGTTTTCACCTGCTCTGTGTCCTCACAGAGGGTTTTGGGGTGTTTTCACCTGCTCTGAGAGTTTTGGGGTGCTGTCACCTGCTCTGTGTCCCCACAGAAGGTTTTTGGGGTGTTATCAGCTCCTCTGGTTGGTTTATCAGCAGAGCCAGGCTCAGACAAAGCCCATTTTGGGGCCAAATCAGCTCTCAGCTGTCATTTGTAGGGCAGAGGCTGCAAGGTCCTTGGAGAAAACTCCTATTCCTCCCCAAAAAAGGAACAGCTGACCCCAACCCGGCTGCGTCCCCATCCTGTGCTAGGCCAGGGCCGCTTATCCCAGATTTCCCTGGAATATTTGGTGTGACCATTTCTCCTGCAGAGCCAGCAGAGCCAGGAGCATCTGTCGGAGCTGGAGAAGGCCATGGACGCCATCATCGACGTCTTCCACCACCACTCGCGGCGGGAGGGGGACAAGGACACCCTGACCAAGAAGGAGCTCAAGCTGCTGATTGACACGCAGCTGGCTAATTACCTGAAGGTGAGAGGGGCTTCTCCCCATGGATCCCAGTGCCTGGATCTCCCCAGGGTTTGGATTCACCCCCTTCCTGCTCTGCTCTCCTGCCCCACCACCCAAACGTTCTCCGTGAAGGAACCCCCACAGCTCTGGGTGAACCCTCATCCCTTTTCTCTGCAAAAATCACATTGCCCAAAATCTCCTTTTCCACCTGGAAGCCACACCGGAAACACTCCCCAAAACCGATTTTATTTTTTTATTATTTTGGATAATTTCCTAAATCATGGCAGGAATTTCCTAAACCCAAAAGGAAGTTTTTTTTCCCACCCAGAGGGAACTTTGCCCTCACCTTGCCCCCTCCTCCCTAAAAATCACGTGGCCCCAAATCCCCTTTTCCCCCTGGAAGCCACACCAGAAACCCTCCCCAAATCCCTTTTCTTTATTTTGGAACTCACTTTCTTAAAGCCAAAGGAAAGTTTTTTCCCACCCAGGGGGAATTTTGCCCTCACAGCTCTGGGTGAACCCTCATCCCTTTCTCTGCAAAAATCACATTGCCCAAAATCTCCCTTTCCCCCTGGAAGCCACACCAGAAACCCTCCCCAAATCCCTTTTCTTTATTTTGGAACTCACTTTCTTAAAGCCAAAGGAAAGTTTTTTCCCACCCAGAGGGAACTTTGCCCTCACCTTGTCTCCTCCTCCTTGGCAGCACGTGAAGAACAAGGCCACCATCGACCAGATCATGAAGGACCTGGACCTCAACAAGGACGCCCAGATCAGCTTTGGGGAGATGATGCTGCTGGTCACCCGTGTCACCTGCGCCACCCACGAGCACCTGCACGAGGTGGAGGACCACCAGCACCACCACCAGCACCAGCACCACCACTGAGGCAGCGCTTCCCTCCCCTCCGAGGGATTTTGGAGCTTGGAAAACGCTCCCAAGTGGAATTTCCCTGCCCCTCTCTCCTCCCCTTCCTCTGGTTTTGCTGCCAAATAAAGATTTTCCCCTCCCCGAAGCTCTCCTGTGTCTCTGTTTTCTCTCCTTAAATTCACCTTTGGGACATGTAGGAGCTGAGTTGAGAGATGTGGGACTCCAGAGTGACTCCACATAACTCTATGTGTTATGTTGGAAAGTTATGTTGTATTAATTTTTGTAGTGCTGCGTTCATCTTTTAAACATAGTTTTTTTAGCTGAAGCGTAAGATTAAAATAGAAACTACGTGATGTAAGATATTTTTTGTAACTAGCTCAAGGAACAATAAGATAACTAAGAAATTTTTCTCATAAAGACAGCAACAAGAAGACACCAAAAATCCTGAGAAAATAATTATTGCCTCCTTATTGTACCTTTTCTAGACTTTTAGGAGGCAAGAAATTGATTTACACGATGAGATGGGAGCAGAAATTAAACAGAAGACACCCTTTGTTTGCGAGGAATGTTTGAGTCATGAATATGCAACAGGCCATTCCTTTTAAGGGTTAATTCCTTTTTTGAATCGTGAATATGCAACAGGCCATTACTTTTAAGGGTTAATTCCTTTTTTGAATCGTGAATATGCAACAGGCCATTACTTTTAAGGGTTAATTCCTTTTTTGAACCGTGAATATGCAACAGGCCATTACTTTTAAGGGTTAATTCCTTTTTTGAACCGTGAATATGCAACAGGCCATTACTTTTAAGGGTTAATTCCTTTTTTGAACCGTGAATATGCAACAGGCCATTACTTTTAAGGGTTAATTCCTTTTTTGAACCGTGAATATGCAACAGGCCATTACTTTTAAGGGTTAATTCCTTTTTTGAACCGTGAATATGCAACAGGCCATTACTTTTAAGGGTTAATTCCTTTTTTGAACCGTGAATATGCAACAGGCCATTACTTTTAAGGGTTAATTCCTTTTTTGAACCGTGAATATGCAACAGGCCATTACTTTTAAGGGTTAATTCCTTTTTTGAACCGTGAATATGCAACAGGCCATTACTTTTAAGGGTTAATTCCTTTTTTGAACCGTGAATATGCAACAGGCCATTACTTTTAAGGGTTAATTCCTTTTTTGAACCGTGAATATGCAACAGGCCATTACTTTTAAGGGTTAATTCCTTTTTTGAACCGTGAATATGCAACAGGCTATTACTTTTAAGGGTTAATTCCTTGCTAGTCCGTGTGCTTTTCCTGAGAGAGAAGCACCCGGACTTCCATAATTATTTTGCTTTTTATTGTCTTTTATTGTCTTTTATTGTCCTAACCTCGATTATCCAAATTCCTATGGCCTTAAATTTTTTTTTACTATTAAACTTTAAAAATTTTAAACACAAGTGAATGGCGTTTTGCACCCAAACCCCCTTTTTTGGGGGGGGGGGCAGGAAAAGCACCGGTGGTGATTTCTCAAAGGCCTGAAATCGCCCAGCTCCGGGAAGGAACCTTCCAGAAGCTTCCCCAAAGCAGCAGGCCTGAAGCAAGACCCTCTTAACACAAGACCTCCCTGAGTTTGCTTCACCCCCCCAGGTTGCTTCAGCTTCCTCTTTGTGAAAAATGCAAATTATACGATTGGCTTTTTGCAAATATTAGGATGAATTCTCTGTGTGTTCTGTTGGAAAGTTACGTTGTGCTAATTTTTGTAGCGCTGCATTAATCTTTTAAATGTAGTTTTTTTGTTAAAGCCTAATATTAAAATAGAAACGACGTGATGTGGGATACTTTTTGTAAATAACTCAAGGAATGGGTAAGATAACCAAGAAATTCTTCACCTAAAGAAAACAACAAGAAGACACCAAGGAAAAATTATTACCCCCTTGTCGTTCTTTCTAGACACTTAGGAGCCTAGCAATCGATTTACACATTGAGATGAGAAACAGAAATTAAGCAGAAAGACACCCTTTGTTTGAGAAGAATGTTTCAATCACGCATGAAGAAACATAAATATGCAACAAGCTATTGCTTTTTCAGAGGTAACCTTTATTAGTGCTTTGTGCTTTTCCTGAGAGAAAGGCACCCAGACGTCCGTAATTCTTTACTTTTTATTGGCTCTTTTATTGCCCTAACCCTAATTATCCCAATTTGTATTACCTTAATTTTTTTTTTTTAATTATTAAACTTTTAAAAATTTAAAAAGAAACAAGTGTGGAGAGTTTTTCACACTCTTGGAGCCACTTTTGACACCCAAAATGTCAAAATTCCTCCTAACCCAGGTCAAATCTGCTGCAGCAGCAGGGTCCCCTCAGCTCTGCACCCCAAAACGGGCCAGGACCCCCATCCTGCAGCATTTTGGGGTCTCTGGAGAAGGAGAAGACCCCACAACCCCCAAGGAATTGGGGCTGGCTCCTGAGGACACGCCAGCCTTGGGGACGAGGGATTTGCAGCAGTTCAGGAATTTTGGGGGGCTCCGTGGGGGCCCAGCCACTCTGTCCCTGCACAAACCAGCCCCAGGATGGAGGCAGGAGGCAGCCCTCGAGATATTTGAGAAATATTTGATATTTTTCAACCCAAGAGCTGCAGAGGGGGCTCCTGTTGTGTCACCCTGGGGCTCTTGGACAAGAGGGGACACACAATGACCCTTGCACACCCCGAGCGGTCCCCAAATCCACAGGGATCCTTCCATCCCAACCACAGCTTCGCCATCCTGGAGGTGTTTCCCAGCCTAAAAGATTCCGGGATTCGGAGCCGGGGGCCGGGCTCCTGCTGCCACCTGGTGGGATGTGACATTGCGGAGATGCGACACTTGGAGAGGCCACCAGGTCCTGCCTGAGCTCCCCGAGGATGCTGCGACCACCCCGACCGCGGGCACAGCCCCGTCCTGCCGCCCTCTCCTCTCCCCCCAGCGCTGAAATAAATCGAATTATTTGGATTTATGTGTCGGAATCAAGCCCTGCATTTTCGGGCCGAGCTGTTGGTGTCAGGCCAACCACCCATTTTCAAATGTCCCACGTTGCTCCGTCCTCATCCTGTCCCTTTCAAATGTCCCTGGAGTGGCCCGGGCAGCTCCTCACAGCCCTGACCCCCTCCCAAATTTTCCTCCAAATTCCCCCATTCCCGAGTAATTCAGAGCAATTTTCCTCCTAATTCCCCCATTCCTGGGGGAATTCAGAGCGATTTTCCCCCTAATTCCCCCATTCCCGTGGAATTCAGAGCAATTTTCCTCCTAATTCCCCCATTCCCGGGTGATTCAGAGCGATTTTCCCCCTAATTCCCCCATTCCCATGGAATTCAGAGCGATTTTCCCCCTAATTCCCCCATTCCCGTGGAATTCAGAGCAATTTTCCCCCTAATTCCCCCATTCCCGGGTAATTCAGAGTGATTTTCCCCCTAATTCCCCCATTCCCGTGCCTTGCCCTCCTGTCCACCCCTGCCTGGGCTTCCTGTGGCTCTGGTCACCCCACGGCCACCCCACGGTCACCCCAGGGCCACCTCGGGCCACAGCGGGGCAGGCAGCGACCCCAAGGTTGTCCCCACAAGCACAAACCCCCAGCACTTGGCCAGGGATGGCTCCAGCTGCTTTTCCTGCGCGTCCATCGAGGTGTCCCCACCTGGGTGTCCCCACCTGGGTGTCCCCACCGTGCCACCACTGGCCTGGAGCAGCAGGAGCTGGGATTTCTGTCTCTCTGGGGTTCGTGCTCAGCAATTTGCCAAGGCCGTACCCCAAAAATCTGGGGGGTAAAAGGTTCCTTGTGCCTGAGCACCCCAAACCCAGCCCCCAAGGGAACCCCCCGGGCTCCCCCAAAAGCTCCAGGGGTCCCCAAAGAGGGAGAGCAGCCAGGGCTGATGCAGCTTCCCCAAAAGCAGCCCTGGGCCTGCAGGGACTTGCTGCCTCTTGCCTCACCCTGCTGGGAGAAGCAAAATTGGGCTCCAGACCGTGGCTTGCATCTCATTTGCATGTCATTACCACTGAGGGGACGTGGGTGGCTCTGCAGCTCCTCCTGTCCCAACCACGCTGCCACGGGACGATGCCGAGCCAGATCTGCCCCTATCTGGAGATCTTGGGCTGGTGCCTGAGCGCTGATGAGAGCGGCACGCCCTGGGCAGCAGGAGGGCTCCTGAGAGCCCCCGTGACGTGCCCTGGGCAGCAGGAGGGCTCCTGAGAGCCCCGGGGACACGCCCTGGGCAGCAGGAGGGCTCCTGAGAGCCCCGGGGACACGCCCTGGGCAGCAGGAGGGCTCCTGAGAGCCCCAGTGACACGCCCTGGGCAGCAGGAGGGCTCCTGAGAGCCCCAGTGACACGCCCTGGGCAGCAGGAGGGCTCCTGAGAGCCCCAGTGACACGCCCTGGGCAGCAGGAGGGCTCCTGAGAGCCCCAGTGACACGCCCTGGGCAGCAGGAGGGCTCCTGAGAGCCCCAGTGACACGCCCTGGGCAGCAGGAGGGCTCCTGAGAGCCCCAGTGACACGCCCTGGGCAGCAGGAGGGCTCCTGAGAGCCCCAGTGACACGCCCTGGGCAGCAGGAGGGCTCCTGAGAGCCCCAGTGACACGCCCTGGGCAGCAGGAGGGCTCCTGAGAGCCCCAGTGACACGCCCTGGGCAGCAGGAGGGCTCCTGAGAGCCCCAGTGACACGCCCTGGGCAGCAGGAGGGCTCCTGAGAGCCCCAGTGACACGCCCTGGGCAGCAGGAGGGCTCCTGAGAGCCCCAGTGACACGCCCTGGGCAGCAGGAGGGCTCCTGAGAGCCCCAGTGACACGCCCTGGGCAGCAGGAGGGCTCCTGAGAGCCCCAGTGACACGCCCTGGGCAGCAGGAGGGCTCCTGAGAGCCCCGGGGACACGCCCTGGGCAGCAGGAGGGCTCCTGAGAGCCCCAGTGACAGGCCCTGGGCAGCAGGAGGGCTCCTGAGAGCCCCAGTGACACGCCCTGGGCAGCAGGAGGGCTCCTGAGAGCCCCGGGGGCATGCCCTGGGCAGCAGGAGGGCTCCTGAGAGCCCCGGGGACACGCCCTGGGCAGCAGGAGGGCTCCTGAGAGCCCCGGGGACACGCCCTGGGCAGCAGGAGGGCTCCTGAGAGCCCCAGAGGAGAGCCAAGCTCTGTGATGCCTCCAGAAGCACACAGGGAATGGGCCCGGGGCCAAAGGAGCTGGTCTGGGAGCGGCCTCGGCCTCTGAGCCTTGTCCGGAGTCCTGGGGCTGGATCAGAGCTTGGCTCTGGACATGAATCCATCAGGGCAGGATCAGAGCTTGGTCCTGACCCTGGCTCCATCAGGGCAGGATCAGAACCTGGCCATGGCTCCATCAAGGCAGGATCACATCCTGACCATGGCTCCATCAAGGCAGGGTCACATCCTGTCCCCTGCCATGGCTCCATCGAGGTCGGATCCCAGCCTGTCCCCAAGCCCGGCCATTCTCCATCAGGGCTGAACCCTGTTCCTGTCCCATCGGGATGAGCAAGGAGTGACTGTCCCATGGGAGGGAGATCATCACCCCCACGGTCACCTGGGTGTCCCCACCGTGCCACCACTGCCCTGCCAGCTCAGGGTTCCTGCTCCTTTCCCACCAAAGGAGCCCCAGCTCTGCTGCCCTTGCCTGAGCTGGGCCAAGGTGGCTCCAGTCTGGGCCCAGAAGCAGCTCAGTGACACTTAGGACAGCCTAAAAATAAGATTAAACCCCCTTTTTCTGCAGGAATTTTTCTGCTCTGTGACATTTTCTAAACTTTACCCGTGAGCTCACAAACCCCTTGGCTTATAGAGGAAAAAAAAAACCAAACATTTAGGGGATGTTAAAAGCAGAGTTTTACGTAGGAGGGGAACCTCTGGCTGGCTTTTTTTGGGCATCCAAGGAGGTGCAAAGCCCTTTGTCCCTGACCTACATACACCTCTCCAGGTGTGCAGGTAAACATCCTCCGAGCAGCAGGATAATGAGGGAGGCTCCCTGGGAAGAGGCAGCCAGAGAACAGGACTGACCGGAAGGAATCCTCTCCTCCTCCCACTCCCGGGAGCCTGCCAGGAGCTGCTCCGAGCTGCTCCCACCAGTCCCACCCCGGCCCCGCTGCACGCAGGTGAGTCTCCGCCGTTTCTTTTTGGGGTTTGAAACCAGCTTTTGTGTGTGGAACTGGTTTTACCCGGCAGGGCTCGGGTCTGGAGGCAGCGGGACGGGATCAGCTCCCAGGCAGGAGGCTGGATGCACTTTCTGCACCTGCAGGAGCTGATTCATTCACCCCACAAGTGCCTGGATGGTTCCAGGGAGCAGCTTCCCTTTAATTTAACCAGGGAAAGTGGAGAAATGAAGGGAATCAAGGTGAAAGTGCTCAGAGAAGGAAAGGAAAATTGCTTTTTTTACCTCTGGTGAAATCAAACGCAGGAAAGCTGAGCGGGATGTTTGGGATTTTTGGGAAGGGAATTTTCCTGCTGTCCCTGACAGTGGCTGTGGCCTCAGGTTCTGCTCCTCTCCAGGACTGGAGCCATGTCCAGGCTCATTAAAGCCATCACTGACATGATGCAGAGTTCCCAGGGCAACGCCAGGAAGGGCAAGAAGCCGGAGCCCTTCAGCAGGAGCGAGTTCAAGAAGCTGATCCAGCAGGAATTCACTCCTGTCAAGGTAACAGCGGGGTGAAAAAAGGGTGGGAAATGCTCTGGGGGGGGGATTTCGGGGTGGT
>VXAX01005538.1:22743-58068 GCA_013399835.1 Leptocoma aspasia
CCCACATCCAGGGCTGGGCTGGGGTCTCCCACTCTTCGTTTTTCCCTGGGTTTGTCGTGCGGAGCTCCCCTGCCCCCTCCCGGTGCTGCTGTCCCCCTTTTCCCGGAGGGGGCAGCTCCAGCTGTGAGCCAGGCTCTGCACCGCTGGAATTTTGGGCATCCTCCACCACTGGGAGGGGCTGATGGGGTCCTGTCCCCTCAGAGGTCCCCGAGCAGCAATTACAGATCCATCCCCCGGCCCTCGGACCCCGACACGGAGCCCATGACCAAGGAGAGGGCTCCTGCCAAGCCCTGCGTGTATTGAGAGCTCTCTGCTGCTCCTGGGACATGGAGGGAGCAGGTAAGGGACAGGAGCACCCATGGGACACCTCCTTGGGTGGGGACAGAGCCATCCTGGGCCTGGTGTCACCCTGAAGTGACAAGCTGTGGTCATCCCAGTGAGCCCGGCCCAGCGGGGAGGGTGGGATGGAGCAGGAGCTGAGCTCTGGAGGGTGTTTAATCAGCTCTAATTAAATCTGCACAGTAATTGGGCACTAATCAGTGCCAAGCAGAGGGGGTTGGAGGGAGGGACTCCACTCCAGGCGAATCCCCTGTGGGTTTTTCCTCCCTTTCCGTAGGATCCCTGGATTGCTCCCAAGGTGGGATCTCCTTCCAGGCTTCCCCTGCTCCTCCAGGCCAGGCACATCCTGGGACACGTGAGGACCATGCCCAGCTCCACCATTTCACCTCCATGAGGCAAAAAATATCCCCAGGTCTCCTTCGGTCCCGACGCTCCAGCGCTGTCTCCTTGGGGTGCTTCAAAAATGCAGCTTTGAAAGCTTGGGGAGGGGTGGTTTGGGGCAGATTTTCTCTTTTTTTTTCCTCATAAAAAGCAACGGCTGAAATCTCAACCCCTTCACCCCGGTTATTAATGGGGAGAAAGTGGAAAAATCCCTGGTTAATAGGGCTGGGATGAGCAGGGTAATCGCTTGACTCAGCCTGCACAGCAATAAGGAACCCAGAGTTATTCCTCGGGGAAAATTAAAGGTTCGTTGTTGGGAGCTCGTCTCCAGCTCATTTGGAGTCAACAGCAAAATTCCCACGGGTTTTTTGGGGGGGTGGGCACACCAAAAATGCACCTCAGCTGCAGCCAATCCTTCAGCTCTGGCTGAGGGGGCTCACCCGTGGTTTTCACGGGGTTGTTTGTTGTCTGCACTGTAAATATCCCAAAGGCATTTTTTTCCTGGCTTATTTTTCCCCTTCTCACACAAACGGTTGTAAGAACACAAAAACCCAATAAAAGCCGTCCAACCCCGTGCCTGCCTGGATTTTAGGAGCCTCCCGAGGCAGGAGGGTGCTCAAAGCTGTGGTGGGGAAGCTCTGAGGGGCTGGGAGAGACCTGGGGGTCTGGGGGCTGTGGGGTCCAGCAGGACATGCTGGGGGGTGGGGAGAGGTTTTTGGGCTTTCTGCAGCACTGGGATCCCCCAGGGGTGATGCCCCAGGAATAAACCCCCAGGAATGATCCCCCAAGGATGATCCCATAGCAATGATCCCACAAGATGATCCCTCAGGGTTGATCCCCCAGGAATGAACCCCCAGGGATGATCCCCAAGGTTGGCTCTGGAGAACATCCCAGCCCTAAAACCCATCCTGAGCTTCCTCCCTGGCTCTGGAGAACATCCCAGCCCTAAAACCCATCCTGAGCTTCCTCCCTGGCTCTGGAGAACCTCCTAGCCCTAAAACCCTTCCCGAGCTGCCTCCGTGGCTCTGGAGTTTAAGGAAGCACCAACACACGAGGGATTTAAGGAACGTGACTCTTTATTGGGCACCTCCCAGGGCCAGGGCTCAGCCCAGGGCACCTGGGAAGCACCAGCCAGGTGCTCGCCAGGCTCCAGAGGGCACTGGGGAGGCTTTGGAAGCCCTGGGCAGGTGGGAGGGAGCCGCTCCCCGCGTGGCCTTTGCTGCTGGAGCTGGGACAAGGCGTGGGCCACGCTGTCACTTCATCTTCTGCTGGGGCATCTGCGGCACCTGCTGCTGCTGCTGCTGCTGCTGCTGCTGCTGGCCCTGCATCTGCGGCTTCCCGTGGCAGCCGCCACCTCCAGAGCTGTGACAACCGCCACCTCCAGAGCTGTGGCAGCCGCCACCCCCGGAGCTGTGACAGCCGCCACCCCCGGAGCTGTGACAGCCGCCACCCCCCGAGCTGTGACAGCCACCACCCCCCGAGCTGTGACAGCCACCGCTGCTCTGGCGCTGCTGCCGGTGGCACTGGTCCTTGTCCTGGCGGGAGCACATGGCGCTGTGCTGGGTGACCTGTGAGGACAGAGGAGCTGGCAGGGGCTGTTCCTTCCTGCTCCTGCCCTTCCAGGCAAGAGGAATCCGGGTGTTCCTTTTCCCAGTCTCAGCCAGATCCCACATTTCTCTTTCAAGCTTGCACTGGATCGTTTTCCCCCTTGGCACTGTCCCACCCAAGGCATTGGGGACACCCAGGTCATGCCTGGCTTTCCAAAGTGAAGCCACCCTGAGCCAAGACCCCAGATCCTCCCTCCATGTCCACATCTCCCTCTGAACTCCTGGGCTCCCTCCTCACCCACTCCCAGAACAAATCCCAGCCCTGTTCCAGGCGTCAGGGGTCCAAACTCATCCCCCCCCCACCCCCGAGGGTTTTGGGGCCCCCCAGCTCTTACCTGAGCTGCTCGTGCAGGAAGAGATGAGGAAGGAATGAGAGGGAATGAAGCTTTTGGGGACAGCAGCACTTTTATACCCTCTCTGCACACCCCACCTGAAGAAGCCCCTCCCTGTCCCACAACTCTGCCCGTTGGTTTAATTCGCTGGTGGCTTTTTTTTTTTTTTTTTGCCTGGCCATTCCTCGGGCTCCTGGGGTGACTCACCTGATCCACGCTGGGATTGCCTCTCCTTATAGGTCGCTTTTCCTGTCCACAGAAATTTAATTGCTGGCTCTGCCTGCACGGGGCTGGGCTGGGGGAGTCGTGTGGGTGGCCCCGGTTTCCCCAGGTCAGGTTTGGTGTTGATCACACCCGGGGAGTGCTCTGGGTTCAGGGGGGAGATGATGTCTCATCCTTAAACCACAACATCCCTCCAGAATGTCCTGTGGCTCTCTGGGCCTGCAACTTCCCTAAAAACTGAGATGGGCCTGGAAGTACCAAAAACAGCTTTAGGAAATGAGAAGACTCTTCTTTAGCAGGAATTCCCTCCATGCTGGGAACTGGTGAAGGGAATGTCCAGTGCTGTGTCCAGTTCTGGGCCTGCATGGCAAGAGGGGCTGGAGGGAGTCCAGAGAAGGGAACGGAGCTGGGGAAGGGGCTGGAGAACTCCTGAGGGAGCTGGGTGGGCTCAGGCTGGAGAAAAGGGGGCTCAGGGGGAATTTCTGGCTCTGCACAACTCCCTGCCAGGAGGCTCAGGCTGGAATCAGGAGGGATTTTTTCCTGGGAAGGGCGGTCAGGCCTTGGAAGGGGCTGCCCAGGCAGGTTTGGAGTCACCATCCCTGGAGATGTCCAAGGAAGGCCTGGCTGTGACCTTCTGGGCTGGTGACAAGGTGGGGATTGGGCACAGCATAGACTCGATGGCCTTGGAGGGCTTTTCCAACCTCAGGGATTTTGGGATTTGCCTGGAATCGCCGTTGGCTCGTTCCTCTTGGCACCAGTCAAAACCGGGTGGGGCGATGAGGAAACTCCAAGGTTTCCTGCCTTTGCCAGAAGCACCACAAGCAGCTGGAATTCAGATTTTTGGAAGGAATAAGCCCTGCCCTGGGTATCGATCCAGGATTAGCAAGGTGCTTAATTATGTGCTTGAGTCTCAGCCCGGGAACAATTCCAGTTTTATTCCAGGTGAGCGGCTCTGGTGCTGCGGGAGGAGGAGGAAGGAGGAGGAAGGAGGAAGGATCCCACAGGAGCCCTCGGCCACACACAGTTGTGGGCAACTGGCAGACCCCTGGGACTTTCTCCAGAGCTACAGGAACATCCTTTTTGCATTTCCCCTGATCCCCAATTAGCTCCTAATTGGCCAGCAAATCCCGGTGCTATGACGGATGCACAGCCCCACACGGAGAGCTCATCAGAGGAAATAATTTGGGATACACCCTGTACCTTTCTGCTGCGTGGGCTGGGAATTCTTTAGGACCATGGAGCTTGTTTGGCCCTTTTCTGTCACTGCTTATGGAAGACATTTCAGTCACTAAACAGGAGGCAAATAAAGGCTGAAATCTGGATTTTCCCATCTGGCAAATGGTTTTTGTCAGTGTGAGAAGGCTTGGAAAATACTGGGTGGAAAATATTTCCCTTCCTCCCGAGCTCTCCTGCCTTTGATTTGTCTTTATCCATGCTGATTGAGGTTTTATGGTGAGGTTTTATGGAGGCTGAGTGGTTCCTGCCATCCAAAACCCATCCACATTTGCTGGTACCCAAACACGGAGGATTTGGGGAAAGGTGGGAGGACAGGGCAGGTGAAGGAACCAGGTGAGCAACCCAAAGCTTTTGTGTTGCTAAACTTCTGCCACGATCTAGGACAGTGCCAGGACAAATTGTGCCTGGGTTTGGTCGCTGCTCTTCAATTGGGTTTTGTTCTGGCCTCAGCAGAAATGTGGTCAATGATCTCTGGGAAAAAACACTCAAAGGAATTTTTGGCTCTTGGCATCTCCCTGTGTTCATTTCCTCGTGTTTTAATTGCTCTGAGTTTGTTAACAACGGGCACCTCTACATTTTGTGGTTGGCCACCTTAATGTGCCTTGAAAATGGGGTTTTGAAGTGGGGGGGCTCAAGGCAAACCCCAAACCCTGGGACGAGGACCCTTCCGGAGCCATCCCTGCTCCGAAAACAGGGAGCGAGCTGCTGCCTGCACCCTTTTCAGCCATGTCAGAAATTTCTGATCCTCCTGACGAACTCGAGAACAATCTTATCAAGGTAACATCCATTTCATGAATGGCAATACTAGAGCAATAAATTACCCAATTCGTTTTAATTACAAGCTGAGAAGAAATTTTAGCAGCTCGTTGTGTAACGATCTCGAGCAACGCCCCTGGCACGACCCAGAGCTCTGGCAGGGCTGGGCGTTTCTAGAAAGGCTGGCTGGGGCTTTGCCACCAGCACGTGGAGGTACCTCCCCCAAGGGCGGTGTTTTGGGGCCAAGTGACAAAAAAAAGGAGGTTCTTTGCCTATAGGACTCTTTGGCTCAAAACCTCCCCCGAATTACAGATTGTGGTGGCTCAACCGTAGTCACAGACTGATCCAGACACAACTGTGCCAGTGTGAGCAAAGAGTTTATTTCAGCACCCGCAGAGAAGCTCAGGACAGGTTACAGGACTCACCAGGGGAAGGGAAGGACAGATTTTCCTTGGAAATTGCTGGGGACATGCAACGCTTTCCGAACATGGCACAGAATCCAGGGCATTCCTGTGGATCACCTGCAGCTGATGGGGTGATCACTTCATCTTTGAGGACACTTGGTAGATCTGCTGCTGGCACTCCTGCTGATTTCCATGGCAGGATCCTCCGCTGCTCCCGTGGCAACCAGATCCGCTGCTGCCATGGCAACCGGATCCACTCCTGTGGCAACCAGATCCGCCACTGCTTCCATGGCAGCCAGATCCGCCACTGTTCCCGTGGCAACCGGATCCGCTGCTGTGGCAACCAGATCCACCACTGCTTCCACGGCAGCCAGATCCGCTGCTCCTGTGGCAACCAGATCCACCGCTGCTCCCATGGCAGCCAGATCCACCGCTGCTGCCGTGGCAACCGGATCCGCTGCTCCTGTTGCAACCAGACCCGCCACTGCTGCCGTGGCAGCCGGATCCGCCGCTGTGGCAGCAGGAGCGTTCCTGCTGGTGGCACTGGTCCCTGTCCTGGCGGGAGCACATGGTTGGAGACCTGCTGGGAAAACTCATCCGTGAGTGAAGGCAACGAGCAGGGACACTGGAAGTGTCCAAGGCTGCGTTGGATGGGACTTGGAGCACCCTGGGATGTGCTGGTGGGGGGCGTCCCTAAAATCAGTGAGCTGATTTTAATGTCCCTTCTAAGCCAACCCTTTGCATGATTCANGGAGCGTTCCTGCTGGTGGCACTGGTCCCTGTCCTGGCGGGAGCACATGGTTGGAGACCTGCTGGGAAAACTCATCCGTGAGTGAAGGCAACGAGCAGGGACACTGGAAGTGTCCAAGGCTGCGTTGGATGGGACTTGGAGCACCCTGGGATGTGCTGGTGGGGGGCGTCCCTAAAATCAGTGAGCTGATTTTAATGTCCCTTCTAAGCCAACCCTTTGCATGATTCAATAATTCCATGATCCCATGATTCTAAGCCAAGTTCTTGAGAAGGAGAAGAGTTATCACCGCACATCTGCCCGTGGTGGCCTCTTTGGGCGAGCCTTTCTCTTGTACATCAGAAAGAAGTTAAAAGAGAAGAGCTGGACAGACTCCAGAGCAAGACATGCAGAGTCCTCAGCCCCTTCAGCCAGGAATTTTTACGTTTTCCGACTCGGCAGAAGGACTGAGATGGAGACAGGACGTGGAGGAGAAGTCCCCAAGAGCTCAGGATTGAGGAGAAGCTGGAGAGCGTTAAAAGAGCAAAAATCTGACGGATCTGGACTCACCTGGATCAGAAGGAGCTCGAGAGGAGATGCTGAGGAGCTGAGGCGCTGAGGAGAAACGCGGAGCCAGGGCTTTTAAAGCCTGGCTTGGGCTTCTCCTCCGGAAACGAGCTGGGGCCCCACTGGAGGGACCTGATTGCTCAGCACCCCGAGCACTTGGCTAATTGGGAGTTTTTGTGCTGCTGTTTTGACACACGGAGCAGATCGATATCCTGACATTGCTCTTGTTACTCCATAAAAATGTTAATTGCCCACCACACCTGGCCCGGGGGCGCGAGGCTGGGGAGAGTTTGGGATGGTTTTTGTCACCTTTGACTGCAGCATTTACCTGTTCCTTGTGCCCGAGGCCCGAAGTGAGAAGAGGTTAGAGGGTGGGAAGGTGGGATTGTGGGGTTGTAAAGGAAACCCAGAAATAAAAGAGAAAGGGAACAAAAAAGGCCGTGGCGGTGGGTAGTAAAATTAAGCATATTTGGACATGGCATAGCATCAAAGAAACACCAAAAAATTCGGAATAAAGTCAGCAAATAAGCACTAAAAGCAGTGTTGGAAATTTTCAAGCCAGTTCTTTCTTTACTCAAAGGCTTTCAACCCAAACAGAAGGAATTTAAAGCCCCATAGGATGCGGAAAACATCCTGGTAGGAGCGGGAGGACATTGGGATCTGCGTCTTTAACGCTCTGCTTTGGGGACCTAAGTGTCTTTCTGCCCATGGAGACCTCCAGGCCTGGTCTCCTGCAGGACTCTAGAGGCCACTGTGATATTAAAAATAGCCTGGTGTGAATTAAAATAAAACACAGAGTCCAGGAGACTCCTGGGTCCCCAGTGGAGCTGAATCACTGGAATTGATAGGTGAAGAAACCCGAAGGCAACTCAAGTTATTTCACAAACATCGGGAGAATGGAAATCCTTGTGAAACTCATTATTCACGATTAATTACAGCCCTGATTCCGTGATGGGGATAAACCTGTTCCATCGTTTGTCTCGGCGATGGAGACAAACACCTGAGCAGGTCCCAGGATGGGACAGGACTGTGCTGACCCTACAGCCGGTCTCTGTATCCCCTACAAATCTCCTGTTCCTTGGAGAGGCGTCCCTGGATCCACAGATACCATTCTGAGTGGGAAATGGGTTTTTTTGGGGGTAGTTTGTTGGTTTTATGAAGGAATTGCCTTTGCAGAGGTTGGCGAGGGAGGCTCGGGGCCGTGTCAGCAGCCCCCGGGTGTCCAGCCCTAAAACCCCCACCCTGCACCTGGTTTTGCTTCTTTTCCTTTTCCTGCAGGAGAAATCCCCACCAGTGACCCCGGGAAGAGGCTGATGGTGCCAAGTGCCACATCCTGACACCAGGAGGGGATGGAGGCCCTCACCTGGGCTGGGTGAGGCGCCAGGAGCCTCCGAGCACGCGGTGCTGTGACTCGCAGTGGCTCCACGTCCCTGCTTTGCCCCAGAAATCCTCCCAGAAATCCTCTCTCAACCCTACCAGACCCTACCAGAAATTTGGGACCTATCACCCTGTTAGAGCCATTCCCAAATCCTCTTCCTGCTTTTTTTCTCAGAGCTTTTTTTGGAGGTTTACGGTGCAAATCCAGCTGTACCCACTGCCTCATGGTCCCAAACGGACCCTCTCTGATGAAATGTGGATTTTTCTTACACAACTTTTAATATTTCATTTAATAATAATAATTTAATAATTAATTTAATAATTTATTTTAATCAATTTTAATAATTGATTTAACATTTTCTTACACAACTATTAATATTTGATTACCCTCTTGCATAAACACTCCGTGATGAAAACTGTTACTTTACCAACCAGGAAATTGCCTGGAGTGAGGACGAGGAGCCACCAGGTGGAACCAACCCAGAGCCTCCTTGCGAGGCCGCTGCAAACTCAACTTTGGCCACCAGAAGGACCAGAAGCCACTCAGAAGGATGAAGAGATAAAAACACGGATGCGAGGGGTGTTTGAGCCAGCATTTTTTATTGCCTCCACGTCTGCCGTGAAACGAGGTGAAGAGCATTTTAAATTTCACAGCGTCAGCGGGTCACAACTTCAGAGCGCGTTACAAGCAGAGGGGCAGAGCAGAGATCGGTGACAACGCAGGACAGGGACACGGGGGACAAGAGGGACAAGTTCCCTTTGTTTCCCCTCACTCCTCACGTCCTTTATTTGATTTTCCGGGCTGGCACTTTGCAGATCTGCTTCTGCTGCTGGCTGGGGATGCCCTTGGCCACCGGCACACAGCCCTGCTGGACCGGAGGGGGACAGGGACTGGGACAGATCTGCACTGGAGGGGGACAGCTCTGCACTGGGGTGGGACAGGGACAGCTCTGCACTGTGGGGGGACAGCTCTGCACCGGGGGGGGACAGCTCTGCACTGGGATGCTCTGCACGGGCTGGGCACAGCACGGCTTCCCACCCTGAGCCCCTGACCCGTGGCACCTCTCGGAGCACACGGACCTCCCGTAGCCCTGGCACCCCCCTGAGCCCCCGTAGCTGTACGTGGGCCTCCTGACACAGCTAGCCCCCCCTCCGTGGCACGAGCCCGAGGAGCNGATCCACCGCTGCTCCCATGGCAGCCAGATCCACCGCTGCTGCCGTGGCAACCGGATCCGCTGCTCCTGTTGCAACCAGACCCGCCACTGCTGCCGTGGCAGCCGGATCCGCCGCTGTGGCAGCAGGAGCGTTCCTGCTGGTGGCACTGGTCCCTGTCCTGGCGGGAGCACATGGTTGGAGACCTGCTGGGAAAACTCATCCGTGAGTGAAGGCAACGAGCAGGGACACTGGAAGTGTCCAAGGCTGCGTTGGATGGGACTTGGAGCACCCTGGGATGTGCTGGTGGGGGGCGTCCCTAAAATCAGTGAGCTGATTTTAATGTCCCTTCTAAGCCAACCCTTTGCATGATTCCATAATTCCATGATCCCATGATTCTAAGCCAAGTTCTTGAGAAGGAGAAGAGTTATCACCGCACATCTGCCCGTGGTGGCCTCTTTGGGCGAGCCTTTCTCTTGTACATCAGAAAGAAGTTAAAAGAGAAGAGCTGGACAGACTCCAGAGCAAGACATGCAGAGTCCTCAGCCCCTTCAGCCAGGAATTTTTACGTTTTCCGACTCGGCAGAAGGACTGAGATGGAGACAGGACGTGGAGGAGAAGTCCCCAAGAGCTCAGGATTGAGGAGAAGCTGGAGAGCGTTAAAAGAGCAAAAATCTGACGGATCTGGACTCACCTGGATCAGAAGGAGCTCGAGAGGAGATGCTGAGGAGCTGAGGCGCTGAGGAGAAACGCGGAGCCAGGGCTTTTAAAGCCTGGCTTGGGCTTCTCCTCCGGAAACGAGCTGGGGCCCCACTGGAGGGACCTGATTGCTCAGCACCCCGAGCACTTGGCTAATTGGGAGTTTTTGTGCTGCTGTTTTGACACACGGAGCAGATCGATATCCTGACATTGCTCTTGTTACTCCATAAAAATGTTAATTGCCCACCACACCTGGCCCGGGGGCGCGAGGCTGGGGAGAGTTTGGGATGGTTTTTGTCACCTTTGACTGCAGCATTTACCTGTTCCTTGTGCCCGAGGCCCGAAGTGAGAAGAGGTTAGAGGGTGGGAAGGTGGGATTGTGGGGTTGTAAAGGAAACCCAGAAATAAAAGAGAAAGGGAACAAAAAAGGCCGTGGCGGTGGGTAGTAAAATTAAGCATATTTGGACATGGCATAGCATCAAAGAAACACCAAAAAATTCGGAATAAAGTCAGCAAATAAGCACTAAAAGCAGTGTTGGAAATTTTCAAGCCAGTTCTTTCTTTACTCAAAGGCTTTCAACCCAAACAGAAGGAATTTAAAGCCCCATAGGATGCGGAAAACATCCTGGTAGGAGCGGGAGGACATTGGGATCTGCGTCTTTAACGCTCTGCTTTGGGGACCTAAGTGTCTTTCTGCCCATGGAGACCTCCAGGCCTGGTCTCCTGCAGGACTCTAGAGGCCACTGTGATATTAAAAATAGCCTGGTGTGAATTAAAATAAAACACAGAGTCCAGGAGACTCCTGGGTCCCCAGTGGAGCTGAATCACTGGAATTGATAGGTGAAGAAACCCGAAGGCAACTCAAGTTATTTCACAAACATCGGGAGAATGGAAATCCTTGTGAAACTCATTATTCACGATTAATTACAGCCCTGATTCCGTGATGGGGATAAACCTGTTCCATCGTTTGTCTCGGCGATGGAGACAAACACCTGAGCAGGTCCCAGGATGGGACAGGACTGTGCTGACCCTACAGCCGGTCTCTGTATCCCCTACAAATCTCCTGTTCCTTGGAGAGGCATCCCTGGATCCACAGATACCATTCTGAGTGGGAAATGGGTTTTTTTGGGGGTAGTTTGTTGGTTTTATGAAGGAATTGCCTTTGCAGAGGTTGGCGAGGGAGGCTCGGGGCCGTGTCAGCAGCCCCCGGGTGTCCAGCCCTAAAACCCCCACCCTGCACCTGGTTTTGCTTCTTTTCCTTTTCCTGCAGGAGAAATCCCCACCAGTGACCCCGGGAAGAGGCTGATGGTGCCAAGTGCCACATCCTGACACCAGGAGGGGATGGAGGCCCTCACCTGGGCTGGGTGAGGCGCCAGGAGCCTCCGAGCACGCGGTGCTGTGACTCGCAGTGGCTCCACGTCCCTGCTTTGCCCCAGAAATCCTCCCAGAAATCCTCTCTCAACCCTACCAGACCCTACCAGAAATTTGGGACCTATCACCCTGTTAGAGCCATTCCCAAATCCTCTTCCTGCTTTTTTTCTCAGAGCTTTTTTTGGAGGTTTACGGTGCAAATCCAGCTGTACCCACTGCCTCATGGTCCCAAACGGACCCTCTCTGATGAAATGTGGATTTTTCTTACACAACTTTTAATATTTCATTTAATAATAATAATTTAATAATTAATTTAATAATTTATTTTAATCAANACTCCTCACGTCCTTTATTTGATTTTCCGGGCTGGCACTTTGCAGATCTGCTTCTGCTGCTGGCTGGGGATGCCCTTGGCCACCGGCACACAGCCCTGCTGGACCGGAGGGGGACAGGGACTGGGACAGATCTGCACTGGAGGGGGACAGCTCTGCACTGGGGTGGGACAGGGACAGCTCTGCACTGTGGGGGGACAGCTCTGCACCGGGGGGGGACAGCTCTGCACTGGGATGCTCTGCACGGGCTGGGCACAGCACGGCTTCCCACCCTGAGCCCCTGACCCGTGGCACCTCTCGGAGCACACGGACCTCCCGTAGCCCTGGCACCCCCCTGAGCCCCCGTAGCTGTACGTGGGCCTCCTGACACAGCTAGCCCCCCCTCCGTGGCACGAGCCCGAGGAGCCCTGGCACCTCTCGGAGCACACGGACCTCCCGTAGCCCTGGCACCCCCCTGAGCCCCCGTAGCTGTACGTGGGCCTCCTGACACAGCTAGCCCCCCCTCCGTGGCACGAGCCCGAGGAGCCCTGGCACCTCTCGGAGCACACGGACCTCCCGTAGCCCTGGCACCCCCCTGAGCCCCCGTAGCTGTACGTGGGCCTCCTGACACAGCTAGCCCCCCCTCCGTGGCACGAGCCCGAGGAGCCCTGGCACCTCTCGGAGCACACGGACCTCCCGTAGCCCTGGCACCCCCCTGAGCCCCCGTAGCTGTACGTGGGCCTCCTGACACAGCTAGCCCCCCCTCCGTGGCACGAGCCCGAGGAGCTGGAGTAGCAGCGCTCGGAGCAGCGGGGCTGGCGGTAGCCGTAGTGCCGGTAGTCGTGGCCACACATGCCCTGCACGCCCTCGCCGTCGCAGGACGAGGAGCAGCAGTTGGCGTAGCCGTAGCGGAAGGGCGTGCGCCGCGTGTCCAGCCAGGAGCCCGAGGGGTCGTACCAGGTGGAGTTCAGGTTGAAGTAGGATTCTCTTCCCGAGGAGTAAATCATGGCTGGCCTGTGGGGAAAAACCTGGGAAAAGAGATGGGGTTGGTGTCAGCGTCTCTTCTGTTTCCGTTTAGTTTCCCATGGGAAATTTATCCTTAGGGATAAAGTTAATTAATCCATGGGAATTTTATCCTGGGGGCCTGGATCCAGAGGCAATTCCTGCAGTTGCCCAAGACTGGTCAGATTGCATCCAAATTGCATCCAAACCCTTTTTCTGACCTTCCTTTTCCATTTTTTCACCTCCAAGAACAAACCCAACCACAAGGCACCACCACAGGTGGCGGCACCGCTGTAAATCCCACCCCAGGTCCCTCAAGAGCATCTCCCGTGGCAGAGCGTGGTCTGAAGGTCCAGATGTGACCTCCTAAATCCTCTGGATCCAAGAAGGGATGAGTCTCACCAGGTCTCAAGCAAGGAGACGCTGCCCAGGGGAGCAAAATGTGAGAGGCCAAGGGGCCGAGGGCTTTTATAGAGCTCCGAGTGTTCCCTTGTACGTGAAACACACAGCAGGAACGAGGATTAAATTATTTATTGGCAAAACATCTCCTCCATTTGGATGCTGCTCCCAGTGCCTGGCATGTTCTGCTTGACTCACAATTTCTGATAAGCATCTTTTAATTATAACATCGGTCCCCAGCCGGGCACATAAAAGACTGGGATGGCCTAAGTCACACTTTGGCTGTGTGAGGCAGGTAATAAAGGACTTATTCACGCTCTCCAGGGGAGCAGGACATCGACTGGTGACCTGTGAGTCAGGAGTGGTGATGGCACCGCTCTGACCCTCCCCTCCTGCTGCCCGTGAGGATCATTTCCAGGTGAAGCACGAGCAGGTGATGGGAAGAGCCAGCTCAGAGTCACCAAAAGCAAATTGGGCCCGTTGGTTTCAGTGATGAAGGGGTTGGGTCTGGGCATGAGGGAGCGAGGGCGGGGAGGGCCTGACACAGCTTTTCCAGGGAATTTCTGGCTGCCTCACTCCTGGAAGTGTCCAAGGCCAGCTTGGACAGGGCTGCGATCCCTGGAAGTGGAAGGTGTCCCTGCCTGTGGGAGTTGGAGTGAGATGATCCCTAAGGTCCCTTCCAACCCAAGCCATTCCACAATTCTGTTTCTTCTCCGTTTCTGCATTCCAGACTTGCCCCTCACCTCATCCCCAAGATGTTTTTTTGAGGTCCCTCCCAACCCAAACCATTCCATGATTCTGAGTGTGATGATGGTGCTGTCCCAACTTCTGTGAGGTTTTTAGCAGAGTCTCCCACAGCAGCCTTGGGGTTAAACTGGTGGAGGCTTGGACTGGGTGGATGAACCACGCGGGGGTGAAAAAGTGGCTGATTCTGGTGCTGGTGCTGTTTTACACCTTCATTAAAACCCTGCATAATGGGATGGACTTGGAAAATCCTCAGGTGGCACCAAATTGGGGTGGAATTGCTGAAGGAACAGTCCCGTGGCTGGGATGGGATAACTGGGATGGGGTAACTGGGGTGGGGTAACTGGGGTGGGGTAACTGGGGTGCAAGGGCTGGTGAAAAGCAGCTTGGAGGAGAAACTGGACCAAATTGGACCTGGAAGCGAGGGCTGAGCTGGCCCTTAGTCTGTGGGCTCTGAGTCACCGTGCCAGGAACTGGGAAAAGGCTGGGAAGAAAATCCCTAATAAAAAAAAGGGCTCTCCTAAAGTAAATTTCACAGGTAAGTGGTTTTTTATTTGGCTGGAATTAGACACGAGGCAAATAAATTGTTGTGGTGAAGAAAACGAGGGTGAATTTCCTTTTTTCCCTTCCCAATTCTCTGTGGTGGCTGTGTGAGGACACGCCTGGGCGATTCCGAGGCAACACGAAGAAATTAAACAATTTATTTTCACGCACTTTGCGCCAGGCTTTTCTGGCAAAGCGAGGAGAAGGAGCAGGTTACCCGTGTGCCTGCAAGAGCCTGGCCTGCACCTTCCTGCAGGAGCGAAAAGGCATCCCCGGCATGCACAGCCACGCCTCCACGCGCTCATTATAATAATTAACATTTAAATGAAGATGCCCTCCCCGTGCACTGCTTCCATGCAGGGCATGAAGGTGCTGGCACGGCCACAGAGCAGATGTTGGTGCCCAGATCTGCTCATCCCGAGGTCCCGGGGTGGGTAAACCACGGTGGGGAGGATTTTCCACCGCCCAGCCTGGAGGAACCACTGCAGGCAGAGCTGAGACCCTCCCGTGTGAGCCCCGATTCTGATTAAAATTAGAGTTTTAATGGCCTTTCAACATCTTCCCGCTGTCATGTCGGTGATGCTTGTGGGGGCAAGAAAGAGAAGAACCAAGGGTTTGCTAAATATTTTTCAACTTTATTCTTGAATTCACGGGGAGGGGATAAAATTGCAGGAGTCCGTGATGCTCCTGCATCCTGCAAAAGGAACAGCGGTTCCTTTTTTCCTCCTGAAGTCCTGGAGCCGCTTTCAAACAACCTTGAAGTCGCAGCCCAGTGAAGCCCGGGAGAAGGCAAATCCGTGGCAGCTCCTCCGTGTCCCAGTGCCCCTCAGAAGGGGGAACACCCCCAGGGAAAACTAAAACCCGGCAGGGGAGGACGCCGAGAATTTAAAGTGTCGGTGCTGGGGGCAAGCAGGGGATCGTGGAGCCCAAATCTGATGTGCAAAGAGCAGCAACGGAGGTGGGAGCATCTTTTGGGGTGGGGGACAACCCCCCCCAGCCCGGGTGCGAGCTGGGGAGGGCTCAGCAGATGTTGGGGGTTCGGGTTTCCACCCTATCTGTGCGTTCATGTTTTCCCCCGCGTGTTTCTGCTTTTCAGAGCGGCGTATTTTATTTTTGGCACCAAAATCAAATCATCAAATCAAATCCTGCAGGGTTTGGAACATGGAAAAGGCCCCAGTTAACCGGTTTGTGCGGTGTAAAGTAAGTGAAGGTTTCCCCTGGGCTCAGTTCTTGACGCAGAGAGGCACCAGAGTGACTTGCTTCTGCTGCTGGTGGCCGGGATGTGGTGCCAGGGGCACAGCGGCCGGGCAGCAGCGCTGGACGGGCCGGGGACAGCAGGGCACGGGCCGGGGACAGCGCTGGATGCAAGGGCAGCGATGCTGCAGCGGCCGGGGCTGCAGGACCACCGGGGGCTCCTCATCCTGCTCGGGGCGCTGCTCCACTCGCCGCCGGGGCTTCCCGCAGGAATCGGGCTCCGGGCAGGGCGGGCACGGCCGGTGCTGCTCCAGCGGCCGGCGGTGGATTTTCACGGGCAGGGGGCACACGGGGGGCACCGGGCTCACCTCCACCCGCCGCCGGGGCTTGCAGCTCTGCGGGGGTGGGCAGCAGACGGGCTGGGGAGGGCACAGCTCGCCGGGGTGGCAGCCCCGGGGTGGGTTCTGGCAGGAGCCCTCAGTGTCGTGGCTGAGGCTGCCGGGGTTGGGGCAGGTCTCGGGGGTGTGGTGGCAGTGCCCGGAGGAGCTGGGCCATGTCCAGCCCGAGCGGTGCTGGCACAGGTCGTGGTCGGTGCCGCCTTTCTGGTGGAGCATCCTGGGGCAGAGAGCACAGAACGGGGGAGTTATTGAGGGTGGAAAAGAATTCCGGGGTCATCCAGCCCGACCTGTGATGGATCAACATCGTTTGGCCCAGCCCAGAGCTCTGAGGGCCACGTCCAGGAATTCCTGGGACACCTCCAGGGATGGGCACTCCAAACCTCCCTGGGCAGCCCCTGCCAAGCCCTGACCGCCCTTTCCAGGAGGAAATTCCTCCTGATTCCAACCTGAGCCTGCCCTGGCACAGCTTCTCTCCTCCTGTCCCTGTTCCCTGGGAGCAAAGCCCGACCCTCCCCGGCTGTCCCCTCCTGGCAGGGAGTTGTGCAGAGCCCGAAATTCCCCTGAGCCTCCTTTTCTCCAGGCTGAGCCCCCCCAATTCCCTCGAGAGCTGCCTCTCCCATGACTCACAATTCCTTTGAGGGTGACCAAGCCCTTGGGCATAAACAACCTGGAAAAAAGCAAACAGAACACCGACACCTTTTTTTTTTTTTTTTTTTTTTGGCAATTTCTAAGGGAAAACTGAGGGAATCTGAGAGGGCTGAGAGAATCCAACTCACCCTGCGAGCAGAAACGGACAGGCTGAGCAGGGAGCCGGAGTCCTGAGGACAGAGCTGGGGCTGAAAGCTTTTATATGCGGCCAGCTCTCCTGGGAATGAGGCACGTCCTGGGAATGAATAGCTGAGCACTGAGGCCGCTGCCTTGTGTGTGTGTGTGTTTTTGTTCCTGGCACTCTCTGTCGGATTAATCAGCCGCAATTAGCGCCTGTCCCGGTGTGGCCCAGCGCTCTGCAGAGCCAGTGGCCATTATCCCATTAGTTCTGGCCATGCTCGGATGGGCTCCTGCCTCGTGTTAGTCAGATGGGATCCTGGGATGCGGATACCTGGGATGCCGGGATGCTGAGTGATGCGCCCAGAAGGAGACTCGGGTGGCACTGGGAAAAACCACAGAAAGGCCCAGGAGTCCTTCCAGAGGAAGGGGAGGGAATCCAGGGTGGCCCCAGGACCGCCAGGAGCTGCGGGTGTTGCTCCTGTGAGTGACTGGGAATCTGGGGTGGACACTGGGCACGGGGGGGACAGTGGCAGGCTGGGGATGGGATGTTTGGAGGTTTATTCCCTGGTTTAAATGGATTAATTCGCTCCCAAGTGCGGAGCACCTCGGCCAAGGCAGTGGCTACGGCAAGGAAAAGCCTTTTATGTGTGGAAAGTCTGGAATGGGGACAACAGAGGAGCGATGACCTCACACAGGAACAATTCCAGGCTTTGCCAAAGCACCGTGTCCACCGTTCTGGCATTTTTGCTTTGATTCATGTTCTGTGGAGCTGCTCCATTTTGCATTTCTGTGGCCGAGACATTTTTTAAGTACTGGGAAAATTCCTCTCCCAGGAGACCCTTGGGGCTTCCAAAGGCATTTCCAGGTGGAGCCTCTGTAAGGGACGCTGGGAGCTCTGTCCAGTGGAATTTGGGAATTTGAATCACTGGGAAAAGCATCCGCAGAATTCGGGGGTGTGGCTCCAGGGCTGTGTTGGCACCTGACAGGGCTCTGCTGTAATTTATTCCGCAGCTACGGGAGAAATGGAATTGCCTGGCAGGAAGCCATGGGATTTGCGTGGAAAGATGAAAAAGACTCCCAGATCTATTAGGGCCCAGCAGGATTTTAGGTTTAGAACTCATTGCCAGAGTCCCAAGTTTATGCTAGGTTTGGATTTTTTTCCACATTTTAGAGGAGTTTTGGAGCCACTTCCCTTCAAGAGGATTTCACAAATCCCCAAGTGTGAATATTGAATTTCTGATCTGGTCCCTTAAATTTCCCAGACTTTAATAGAACCCACAGAAAATGACTCAGCATTTCTGGATCCTTCAGGCTGGACCTAAATCGGATCAACCTGGGCTCGTGGGAGGTGTCCCTGTCCATGGCTGGGGGTGGGACTGGATGAGCTTTAAAGTCTCTTCCAACCTGAGCGATCTTAAATTTAATAAATTTAAGAACCCTCCTTTAATGCTCAGTAATGTCTCTGGAAAGATTCCCACTAGGAAAAAAAAGACCTTCAGATTTGGCTTTAGGACCACAGAGGTGCTTTGGTTGCAAATTGGATCTCAAATCATCAGGAAGAAGATGGAATTAAACTGATGCTCCTCTTGCATCAGGTGACATTTTTCACTTGCAAGTCCCATTTTCCCCCAGGTGAGCACCGGCCCGAGGAGTTCACCAGGTACACCGGGGCGTTGTCATCGCAGAATGCCAAACATGCAAAATTAATTACATTAATCAATTAGGCAAATGCTAAACACGTCCCACAGCGGAGCTACTGTTTAAGGGATAAAGATAAATGAATAAACATAACCCAGGAGTTTGCAGGATCAGAACTTACAAATTTTATTGTCTTTCATGGCTAACTGGGGATGAAAGAAAGAGAAGGGAGAAGGAGACAGCATTGAACATCCCACGCACCAAGAAGGGAGAAGGAAAAGCGGCACCAGAAACTCGCTGGGCAGCGGCTCCAGGGCACAGCTGAGCAAAGGCAGCAACGAAGAGAAGTTTTAAGTGTCCAAGCAGAGCAGGAAGAGTGTTTGGGTTGGTATCCATATCCACATCCACGTCCACATCCGTGTCTGAGCCGGGGATGAGCCGGGCGGGCTCAGTTGCCGCCGCAGCAGCCGCCGCAGCAGCCGCGGTTGTTGTTGCTGATGGTGTAGCAGCAGGACATGGGCATGCTGCAGCACTGCATGGGCATGCAGCAGGGGCTGCAGCACTGCATGGGGCTGCAGCACTTGGAGCTCTTGCAGTACCGGGGGCTGCTGTAGCAGCACACGGAGTAGTTATTTCCACCACCGCATCCGCAGCATCCGTTGGGCATCTTGGGGGTGGTGGGAGCTGAGGCGGAGCTGGAAGGAGCAGAGAGAGGCTGTGAGTAGGAGCAGCAGGTTTGGGAACACGGGGTCAGTTCAAAGCTCTGTTCATTCATTCTTGTTTGGGGGTTCAAGGAGGGGAAACCCAGGGGTGCCTTGTTTGTAAATTATGGCTGCAACTCCGGGTTTTTCCTGCGGTGCAGGTGCCCAGCGACTCATTCTGGGGCACCCCTGGTGTCTTAGGAAGAGCAACCCAGCACTGAGGCCTCTCTCTGGGCCCTTCTGGAATATTCTCCGTGCCCCTCCCCTGCATGGCCCTGTTGATACTCCCAGAGCCTCCCAGAACATTTCCAGCTCGTCCTCCTGCAGAGTTCCTAAAACCCCGACATCCAAACCCCATCCCAGATCCCCAGCAATACTTGGATCTGCTGTAAGATATCCAAAATTCCCTTTCGGGGGGCGAAGGAAGGGTTAGAAGTTCTCACTTACCCTGCTGAAGAGTGCGGAGAGCTGAAGGCAGGAGAAGATGAGCGAATGAAGTGAGCTGGGCCCGGAGCCCTTTTATACCCCTGGCCATCCTTCCTCCTGGAAGTGAGACAGCCATTGACCATTCCAGCCTCCCTGTTTATCCATCCAAACCCATATTTCTTAGCCATATGTGTCGCCTGGAATTTGCATTTCACCTCATTACCGGTGATCACCGCGCTTGTTCTGCCTCGTCATGGTTTAGCCTGGAGATAATCAAAGGGCTCCCATGAATTTGGATGAATTTGTCCTCCCCACAACCTTGCGAGGGAGCCAAAAAATGCGGCCTCGTATCTGCTGGACAGAGATGTTCCGGGACTGACTCAGCAGCAGCTGGTGCTGAATCAGTGCGGGAGCCGAAACACAGCCCTGGCGTAGTGCCGGTCGTTCCGTCGGAATGGTGTTTGGAACAAATTGGGAAAATGTCAGGAAAATGGGGGTGTTTGTTCCTGGTGCACGTGAGGAGGGAGCAAGGAGTGTTTGGGATGTCTGGGGCTCAGTCACCCGCACGTGACCCCGTGCAAATCCGTTGTGGAGCGGTTTGGGTTGGAAAAAACCCTAAAGATCATCCAATTCCACCGTGTGGTCATGGGCAGGGACACGCCCAACCAGGCTGCTCAGAGCTCCATCCAGCCTGTCCTTGGACACTTCCAGGTTTGGGAAGTTCTTACTTTATTTATTAATTTTTATTATTTTAGTAGTATTTTTGTTAATATTTCAATTAAAAGGTTAAGGGGCAGCTCTGCCTGTGCAAGGGGCAGCACAAGGGACGGCAGCTCCAGGACTGGGTGTGGTGCACCTCAAGTCAACATTTCCTCCCCTGGCATCCAGGTGAAGTCCAGTGGGGTCCTGGAATCCTGGCCCTGAGCAGGACCCTCCTGCCCAGCCCCCAGCAGGGAGGGAGGGGTTCGGAGTTGGTGCAGGACCCTCTGAGGGTGTTGAAAGGGGACAGAGCCCAGAATGAAGATTGAGGTGGAAGAGTGAGAAGATTGAGGTGGAAGAGAAGAGCCCAGCACAGAAACTGCTCCTCACTGGGCTGGTGGAGCTGAGTGCGAGGCAGGGACTCAGGAAGAGACTTTGTTGAGGTGAAACCATTTTCTGGGAGGGAGGTAGAGAGGAAGGGAGGGACATCAAGGCAAGGCAGAGCCCTGGGCAACTGAACCCTGGCAGGAGCACTGGGGAGGAATTTCGGGAGGAATTTTTTCATGGTCTGAAATTGCAGCTCTCAGTTGAGGACCTCGCCACATTATCCTGAGAGCTGCCTAATGAGAAGATGGTGGATCCTGCCTGGCCAGTTCCCTGCTGCTGCCTGACATCCTCAGGGATCCCGGGGCTGCTCCCAGGTGAGATGGGACCAGCCCCGAGGATGGTGACAGGAACCTTGGTTTGCTCTCTGTGCAGTGCAAGGGGGAGCAGACTGAGATTTTCGAGCTGTTTCGTCCCTGCAGGAAATGCCAACAGCTCCTTTCCAGGCTTCCCTGGCATGAGAGCAATTCCTGGAGTGAAACAGGGGAGAAGCAAGGCAGTAATTGTGACTTCTCCATGAAGGGCAGGAGAACACGGGTGGCATTTCCTTCCTAGTAGGAGAGACAAATGCGCTTGGACAGATCCAAGTGCATAAATAAATGTAAATTTATTAATTTACAAGGAATTGATGGGGCAGAAGCAAAGGGACGCACTCCACTTGTGCCTCCTGAGGGAAATTTTCCACTGGCAAATCCTGTGAGAAGGGAGGTCGAGGTGGGCATTTCCCACCCTGGATGGTCGTGTCCAGCTCTTGGTGGAACCAAGGTACCCAAATAATTTTTGAGAAGCGGGATGTGGATCACAATGCAAACAAGGGACTGAAGCAGGGTGGAAACAGAGTCAGAAAAGGGGATTAAATGCATCAAAAGGACAGCAGCGCAGAACTTTTGTGTTTTGGCAGAACCCCAACCGACCCTTGAAGGCAGCAGAGGTTCCTCAGCGTTTGTTTTGTGACTTCAGCTCAGTGGCTGGTAACTCAGTTTGGCAGAGGCAGAACCTCCATGTCCTGGGTGTCAGACTGTCTGCAGGGACTGGCTGTGGGTCCTGAGGCAGATCTTTGGTTGACTGGAATCCATGGAGCTTTCCTAGCTGGGATGTGTCAGTGTCAGACTCTTCCTGAAAACATTCCCATTTTTTGTGAGTTTATGAATTATTTTCAGAGAATCAGAGACTGGTTTGTGTTGGAAAGGACCTTTAAAATCCACTCATTCCACCCCCTACCAGGGGCAGGGACACTTTCCACTACCCCAGGTGGCTCCAAGCCCTTTCCAACCTGGTCTTGGGCACTTCCAGGGATGGCACAACCAGAAATTCCCTGGAAAACCAATGCCAGGTCCTCACCAGCCTCACAGGGAACGATTTCTTCCCAACATCCAACCTCAATTTCCCCTCTGTCAGTCTGACCCCACTCCCCCTTGTCCTGTCACTGCAGCTCCTGATGAAAAGTCCCTCTCCAGCCTCCCTGGAGCTGCTCCATATCCTGGAAGGTGCTGTGAGGTCTCCACACAACCTTTTTTCCTCCTATTCTCCTCCTATTTCTCTGCTATTTTATACTGAGAGGGCAAATATCACTCCCAGAGGTGCCAGAAACTCCAGTTTGAATTAATTTACTGGGGATGCCCTGATTTTATTTGACTTCCCCACGTGAACACCTTGGAGACAGGACAATCCCAACATTGGGAGAAAACCTCCAGGAGAAGGTGAAAGGCAGAACAAAACCCTCTGGATCCACCAGCTCAACAAACAGCTCAACACCAAGAGGTTGCAGGGTCACAAACTACAGATTTTATTGGGTTTTTTTTTCCCCCAGACAGATTGAAGCAAAACAGTGGTGAAAAGAGCGGAACATCCCACACACCAAGAGGAAAACGAAGAGCAGAACCAGCGCTCACAGGAGAAACTCGCCGGGCGGCGGCTTCAGGGCACATCACGAGCACGAGGTGAGGGAAGGCAGGAGAAGAAGAGGAGTTCTAAAGCCTCCAAGCACAGGAGGAGGAGCGTTTGGGGTGTTATCCATATCCAAATCTGTATCCAAGAGGGAATAAACCGGGTGGGTTCAGTTGTTGCCGCCGCAGCAGCCGCCGTTGTTGCCGCCGCAGCAGCCGCCGCGGTTGTTGTTGCTGCTGATGGTGTAGCAGCAGGACATGGGCATGCAGCAGGACTGCATGGGCATGCAGCAGGGGCTGCAGCACTGCATGGGGCTGCAGCACATGGGCCTCTTGCAGGTCTTGGGGCTGCTGTAGCAGCACACGGAGTAGCTATTTCCACCACCGCCACAGCATCCGTTGGGCATCTTGGTGATGGGAGTGGAGGCGAAGCTGGAAGGGAAAGAGAGGATTTGTCTTTTTCTCTGCTTGAATCTCCCAGAGGTTGAGGCAGTTTAAAGCATTCTTATCCCCAAATCCATCCCAAAATGGCCAGGGATGTGCCTGCTATCCTGAATCCCCAGACAGACTCCTGTGCTTCTGACATTTTGTCTAGCACTGGTTCTGCCAGCGAGAATCCACCTGGGTGCAGCCCAAAACCCAATCCCTGCTCCCCAAAACCAATCTGTGATCCAAAACCTTCTGCAGCGTCCAGTCCCAAACCCAGAAAATCCTGGAGAAGCCCGCAGAAACAGAGTCTCAAAGTAAAGGCAAGTAGCAAAGTCCAACTTACCCTGCTGAGCAGTGGAGTGAGGCGAGGAGAAGTGGAGGTGATCGAATGAAGACCCCTGGGCTGGGGAGCCTTTTAAACACTCCAAAGTCTCCTCCCCTGGAAATGAGGCATCCCTTGGCAATTCCGACCCCGTGGATCACCCGGGGTGTCCCCCTCACGTGTCTTCCTCCGGTGTTTAATCTCTGCCTCTTTCTGTTTGTTCACCACCCCGATTGTGCCCCATAATTACTCCTCCAGAGGAACAACAGATGCAAATTTTCTAATGGATTTGCGTTAATGGGACCGGAGGGAGGGAGCTCTGAGGTATTCCCATCCCTCCCCGAGGAACGACCTTGGGACATAGGGACGCTTAACAATGTGCCTGGGGGGAGCCAGGTGCTGAAGCAGTGGGACAACCATGCCTGGAACTTGGAGTTGTCATTGCTCATGTGTCCCCTCTGTCCCCGGCCGGGGATCTTTGGGGGCCAGTGGAAATTTTTGGCCAATGGGAATCCTTTCTTTCCTGCCTCTGTGGTCAAAGTTTAGGCTGAAATTCTCCCTTTCTCAGTCTTGCTCTTGGGCTTCTCTTCAGGGTGCTGGGTCCTCACACTCCTTGTTTTGTAATTGTTGTTGTATTATTAAGATTTTTTTTCATTTTCATCCACGGAATGGACGGGTTGAGTCTAAATGAAGTGGCTTTCAAAGCAGCAGTGCACACGTGAGGGATTTTCCCTGTGTTGGTTCCATACGTCCCATTTTCTGAGATCATCCCAAAGGTTTCTGAGGCTGAGGAGACTTGTGGTGATCACATTTGGGTGTTCACATGAGGAGCAGTGGCCACATGGCAGTGCAGGGGCATCTCCACGTTGATGGTGTTTCCATGTGACAAGAGTGGCCTCTGGTAAAAAATGGGAATTCCAGGATGCTGAGGCAGCACCGATTCATGGCAAAAAGAGGCTGTCATCACATCCAGGAGACTCTGATTGTGAGGCTGACGTGGTGGCAGGTGATCCCTGGTGACTGGGACAGGATCTGCCTTTCCAGGATGTGACCATGACCTCTTGTGATGTCGGGTGTCCCTTCTGGAATTGTCCCCAGGGGAACATTGTTTTGGTCACTCAATAATAACCAAGAGTTGCCTGCAGGAAGCAACGTCCTCCTTGTGTAAACCCTCAAACATCTCCCCTGAATCAATCATTCATCGCATTTTTATCGGGTTTTATTGTTGTCCTGTTGGCCAAGTGTTGTTATCATAAAAATACGGAATGATTTGGGCTGGAAGAAACCCCAAAGGTCATCCAGACCAACCCTCCTGGATGGGCAGGGACGCCTAACACTATCCCAGGTTGCTTCAAGCCCCATCCAGCCTGGCCTTGGACGCTTCCAGGGATGGGACACCAATGGAATACCCTGTGCCAGGGCATCGTCACCCTCACAGGGAAGGATTTCTTCCCAATATTCCATCTAAACCTGTCTCTTCTCCAGGCTGAACCACCCCACCACTGTCAGTATTTGCAGCATTTTCCCCGCTGTTCAACGCCATTTAACCTGCGCTTGGGTCAGAAAAAACATCGACACAAGGTTCCTTTTATAGGCCACGCCCCATCCCGTCGTAGCAGAGTACAAGAATACACAGATACTACTTTCTTTAGGTAGGGAAAAAAAGAGGAAGTTTTATTTTTATATAATGTTTATATAGGGTTTTGGGAACGGTTGTGGATTGGAGGATGAGGTTACTACTTTTCTGACTACACTGGTTAATGAAAAGTTTATCAAACTTTCTCTGCGCAGGAGAAAGGAATGAAAAACAAAAAGACAGTTAGTAAAACGTGTTGTGTTTATATGAAATTAGTGTGAGAAACTCTAGTACAGAAATGAAAACATCAGAAGGCTAAAAAATCAGGGCGACATCATCCCGTGATGTCTTTGGAAACTTCCATGGTGGTTCTGTGAGTTTGAGACCTTTGTGAATCTGCTCCTGCAGCTTTTCCAATGCAGGGTAAGGCCACGTTGGATGGAGCTCTGGTCTAGCTGGAGGTGTCCCTGTCCACGGCAGGGGTGTTGGAACGAGGTGGTTTTTAACATCCTTTCCAACCCAACGCATTCCACGATTCTGTGATTCAAAGATGGAATGAATATTCACAAGATTCCCTAAACAGAAAGCGCTTTATAAAATGTCCTGGTATGGGATATCCTCCTGCCCGTGCTTTGTGCCTGATTTACAATCAATAAAAACCCTCCTGAAGACCCAAGCAATGTTTTCAGGAGAGTCAAACACGTAGAGAAGATGATTTCAATGCAGATGTCGCGTGTGAAGGTTGGAGGAAGCAAATCAAGCCAGAGCTCCAGGCATTTTCTCCAGACCTACAATTTCCAGCTGAGTCCTGCATTTTAATAGCAAAGAAAGTCCCAGCCGGGGAGGGAAGGTATCATTGACTCACGGGTTTGCTATTTTAGGAATGAGGCTTTTAAGTTGGATGCCAACCCCGGGTTTCATTCCCGGGCTCGTAATCCAGGAACGCGCGGGGGAAACACTCTGCTCCCGTAAAAATCGTTCAGCAGTTTTTAAGGTTTCTAAGCTTTTATTTTTGGAAGACGGTGGTGGGAAGAAGATGCTGCCTGCTGTCCAGTGAGTAGTGAATTCCTCCTGGTACCTGTTGGAATAGCCCTTCCGAGATCAGGGGTGAGCTCCTGTGCATCTCACAGCTGTCCACAACTCCCTCCCGAGGGGCAGCTCCGACCCCTGCTCTGGGAGCGGGGACAGGACCTGAGGGAATGGCTGGAGCTGGGCCAGGGAAGGTCTAGGTTGGAGATTTCTGGAAAGTTCCTCCCTCAGAGGGTTCAGGCACTGACCAGGCTCCCCAGGGAATGGGCACTGTCTGAGCTCCAGGAGTGTTTGGATAATGCTCCCAGGGACAGGGTGGGATTTTGGGGTGTCTGTGGAGGGGCAGGAGTTGGACTCCATGATCTTGGTGGATTCTTTCCAAGTCAGGATATTCAAGGAGTCTCTGATTTATGGAGCGCTGTGTTTTCAGGTGGTGCAGTTATGCCTCGCTTTGATCTTTAATTACTTCAGCTTTCCGTTTTGCAGTAAAATCTGAGCTGAGCTGAATGATCAGGAGGGGCAAGAAGGGATCAAGGAATGGTTTGGGCTGGAAAGGACTTTAAAGCTCATCCCATTCCTCCCCTTGCCATGAGACACCTCCCACTATCCCAGGCTGCTCCAAGTCCCGTCCAACTTGGCCTTGGATATTTCCAGGGATCCAGGGGCAGCCACAGCTCCTCTGGGCACCCATTCCAGAGGATTGGGAATGCTCCACTTGCTTCAGACATGACCTAATTTGTGCCAACAGCCTGGACAGCTCTGTGTGTCCCAAATGTTCTGCTGTGCCACTGGGACACATCCAGGACCTTGGCCAAAAGCACAGATGGTGCTGGAATGAGGACAAACTCTGGGCAAAGTGACAAATCCTGGGCAAGGTGACAAATTCTTGGCAAAGAGACAAATTAAGGGCAAAGCCATGTAAGAACAACCAAAAGACCAAATGTTGCGTTTTGCTTAATGCCAAATTTTATTGTCTACAAGTCAAGAGAGGAAATGAAGAGTGACAGTGACACCAAAGTTTTTCCCAAACACCAAGAGAAGACTCAACACGCCACTAATATCTAATGCCTTATACAATGGCTGATAAATGCAGGTGTACTCAAGACACTCAATAACTAAAGACAGTTGATAACTAAAGGACAGAAAGAAGCTTGAAAAGAAGAAGAAAATCGCTATGAATTGGCTCCATCGCCATGACAAAAAGAAGCAAACGAGCAGCTTTTCACCTCCTTGTGCCCATTCTTGGGGTCACCCGGGACAGCTCAGCAGCTCTTCTTGAGGCTGGCACAGCACTGCTGGATGGGGATGCAGGGGGTGCAGTATTTCCTCATGGGGGTGCAGCAAACCACCATGGGCTTCCTCACCACGCAGGAGCAGCAGGACCCGCAGGGGCAGCAGCAGGGCCGTGGGACACAGCACACGGACTTCTGGCACACCTTGGTGCAGCACACGGACTGCTGGCACGGGTCACAGCAAGTCTTCTGGCACGGGTCACAGCAGGACTGGCATGGGTCACAGCAAGGCTGCTGGCACGGGTCACAGCAGGACTGGCATGGGTCACAGCAAGGCTGCTGGCATGGGTCACAGCAGGACTGGCATGGGTCACAGCAAGGCTTCTGGCACGGGTCACAGCAGGACTGGCATGGATCACAGCAGGACTGGCATGGGTCACAGCAGGACTGCTGGCAGGGCTCACAGCACACGGTCTTCTGGCAGGGGTCGCAGCGGCAGGACTGCTGGCACGGGGAGCAGCTCACGGTCTTGCAGGGGCTGCAGCACACGGTCTTGCAGGGGCTGCAGCACACAGTCTTGCAGGGGCTGCAGCACACAGTCTTGCAGGGGCTGCAGCACNAGGACTGGCATGGGTCACAACAAGGCTTCTGGCACGGGTCACAGCAGGACTGGCATGGATCACAGCAGGACTGGCATGGGTCACAGCAGGACTGCTGGCAGGGCTCACAGCACACGGTCTTCTGGCAGGGGTCGCAGCGGCAGGACTGCTGGCACGGGGAGCAGCTCACGGTCTTGCAGGGGCTGCAGCACACGGTCTTGCAGGGGCTGCAGCACACAGTCTTGCAGGGGCTGCAGCACACAGTCTTGCAGGGGCTGCAGCACACAGTCTTGCTCTTCACGACAGAGCAGTATCCCGTGGAACAGCATCCAGTGGAGCACATGGTGTTGGGAGAGGAGTGAAGGGTGGCCGGAGCGAGGACCTGGAACACAAAGGACTTTGAGATTGAACCCATCTTTCCACACTGCCCAGGCCCTCATCCCACCCCGCTTCCTATTTCTTTGTCTTGAGTTGGAACCCAAGATCCTCGCAGGAATCGAGCAACTGCTGCTCTGTCCCAGAGATATTTGCACTCTCCTAGGAGCTGCTCATCCAGGATGTTCCCTCCCTGAATTTCCACCCCGAGCAGCTCATTTTCCACTGTGCTCTCTCCACCTTTTCCAAGAGGCAACAAGATCAACAGTCTCAGAAAAATCTGGATTTCAGGGAGAGCTGTAGATCATGAAACCCTGTAACCGTAGAACACTAAACCCGTGGAATCGCAAAACCCTGGAACCACAAACCCATGGAATCACAAACCCACAGAACAACAAACCCATGGAATCAAAGAACATCTTGGGTCGGAAGACACCTTTAAAGGTCCATCCAGCCCAACGCCCTGCAGAGATCAGACACAAAGACACAGCCTCAACTCATGGCTTGGCCAAAGCCAAATGAGAACCGAGGATCCCTGGTAAGAAGCACTCACCGTTCTTGCTGAGAGCTGAAGGTGTGTGAGGAGCAGAGGCACCTGGAGACCTTTTATTGAGGTCGGAATTGTCCTGCCGGACATGAGGTACCCCCCAGCAATCCGTGATTTACGCACTAAGCCTGTACTTATTCACCCAATGGGCCTTCATGTGTTTAGTCTTTGCCTCGTGGCTTTTGACCAACCCCTCAATTTTGGGTTATTATCAATTTGTTGCGTGAATTTTTTAAAATTTTTTAATGTCGAGTTAATTCTTGTGGGATGCTTGAAGGGATTGTTTCTGCTCGCTTTGCATATGGTAAGGCTGCTTCATGGAGATGATTAATTGACATAAAAATCCTAATTAAGATGGAGGTGCAGTGGATTCCAGAGGCTTGCAGAAGCTTCTGGACGTCAGTTACTCCTTGATATGATTTTAAAAATAGAATTCCAGGAAGTGCAATTCCACGGTCCCGTGCTTTGGGTCTGAATGTGGAAACGATGGAGCCCAAAGTTCTTCTCTGGGGCCACCAGAAGGGCAAACCCAGAAAGTTCTCAACATCTCATTCCTTGCTGCCTCACCCCATCCGTGCATGGGAAAACACTTTGGAATAGAATCATGGAATCATGGAATATCCCAGGCTGGAAGGGACCCACAGGGACCATCCAGTCCAACCTCTGGCCCTGCACAGCCCCAAAAATCCCACCCTGTGCCCAAGGTCGTTGTCCAAACTCTCCTTGAGCTCTGTCAGGCTCAAGGCCTTGCCAATATCAGACATTTTTTGCTGCAAAATTCGTAGTGGAAATTTGGAATTTGTTCTGGGTCAAATTGGAGCCTGCATTTTTCCTCTTTGATGTGTTTAAACAAAAGCAAAATGCAAAACTGCTCTGGAAGTTTTGCATCCTGTTTATGCTGGGCATAACTCGATCTGCAAAATTCCTATTCAATTCTTTTCAGATTCCAAGATGCCCTGGAGTAATGGGAAAAGCCACCCACGGATGTTAATTCTGGCAAAACCCCGTGCTCAGCTCCCAGTCACCTGCTGGCAGCGCTTAGTGCTGATCATGTTGTGATCAGCCATTAATGAGATGTTAATATCTATTTTGCATAAAGGGCTCTGTGCGGTGTCCTGAGCATCTCGAGGATCTCAAATTAAACCACGACTTTATAAAAAAATGATCTCCCTCCGGTCAGGGGAAATGTTTGGTGTCTGAGGTCAACCCCGGGGGGAAGGGCTGCTCCTGCTGGGGGCTGAGCACCCAAGGATCCCCTACATCCTTGGAGACCCCTCACTCCTGCTGGGGTGAGGGAGGAGAGATTTAGGCCACGTTTGCTCATCCAATTCTGGACATTGAGGACACTTTGGGTCACCAGAACCTTCCATTTGACTCCTGGTGACACAAAGCCTCAGTTTCCCCTCAGTCCTGCTCTTGACGTTTGGCTACGTCACAATTTGAGGAGCTGGTCCTGGTTCGAAGAATTCACAGGACCATGAAGTCACCACTTCTCCAGGCAAGGCCACCTCAAGGTCAACGTTCCTGCTCCCTCCAAGCTTAATTTCCTGTGTTAATGACCTTGATCCGGGTGCCGCCCATTATCACCTAATTAGTGATTGAACTTCACACCAAGGAGCCTCCAGAGAAGGGAGAGGAAAGTCCAGCATTAGAAATGTGGGACATCCTGAGCAGGGAGGTGAAGGAAGAGAGGTTGGCCAAAATGAGGCCGTTTTATGTTGGCTTTGTACGGATTTGGTGCACGGATTCATCCAGTGAGCAAAAAAAAAAAAAAACAAACCCATTGTTACTGTTGGATGTGAACACCAGAGATGTTTAAAACTCTGTTGGGTTCATAAATCCAACGGCGATTATACAGAGGAAAATATCCAAATTAGGGCCATAAAGATTTCTCAGTTATATTTTGCTTTGAGTGAAAGGACTGCGCAGGCTCTGAGAGATGCCCAGAGGAGCAGAGCTCTGTTTGTTTGGATTGGAAATCCAGGAAAAAAATCCTTGCTGAGAGACAGCTGAGGCAAATTGCTCCCCATTAATCCCTGGGGGTTTCCTCACACTTTGTCCCAGTTGTGGAATCCACTGTGTTGTTATTTGTTATTTAACGTGTCCTTAGCAGAGCTGAAATGTCCCTTCAGGCGACCTGGAGCTTAAGGAGAAGAGGATTTCTCTTGCGAAATGTTTGTGGTTTCTTGAGGCCTCCCCAACCTCACAGGGAACAATTTCTTCTTTATATCCCACCTAAAACTCCTCTCCACCACTCTGAAATCATCTCCCTGTGTCCTGTCCCTGCAGTTCCTGAGGAAAAGTCCCTCTCCAGCTTCCCCGGAGCCCCTGCAGATCCTGGGAGGGGCTCTGGGGTCTCCACAAGCTCGACATTCCCAACATTCCCAGCCTGGCTCCATAGGGGAGAGGCTCCTTATCAACTTTATGGCCTTCTCTGGATTTGGAAAAGGGAATAAAACGTGCCATGGTCAGTGATAGAGGAGAAAGTTGGAAGCTGGGGCAGCACAGGGAAGTGAAAGTCTCTGCTTGAAGACCAAACCTCTGCTGTGGCTGTGAAACCTCAGTAACTCAATTCCCACCTGCAGGGAGGGCAGGAATGAGTAAGAAAATTGTTTTTTTCAGGCTTGTGTGAGGCTGAGCCACCACTTAGCAAGGGCAAGAACCCCCAGGCAGGTGAATCATTCATTGCTGCAACTTTTCCTTTTTAACCCATTCCTCTCTAATGAGCATTTTCTCCATAACCTATAAATAACTAATTCCAATTGCTTATTGACCAAGTGGTCATTTAGTGGCTATTGCAGCACTCAGCTCATTCCAGGCTGTTTCCCATGCCAGGGGTGGGTGATGAGGGATGAATCACGCTAGGGAGACCTTCACTTATTTTACACTGCAGAAACTGGTTAATTGAGGGCTGTTCCATGTTCCAAACCCTGCAGGATTTGATTTGATTTGATTTTGGTGCCAAAACCAAAATATGTGGCTCTGAAAGCAGAAACACGCGGGGGAAAACATGAACGCACAGGTCAGGTGGAAACCCGAACCTCCAACATCTGCTGAGCCCTGGGCAAGGATTGGTTTCCCCCAGAGAATTCACCCCACGTGCTCTTCCCAGCCTTGCAGGCATTTTCCACAGATTTCATGTTTCCTTGGCATTCCTCCCGCTCCAGGGATTAAATTATGATTCCAAACCCACAAGAAAACAGAGATGCCACCAGACCAGCATGGAATCTCAGAGCAATCCCAAAGAAGAAAGGTCCCAGACCACCAAGTCCAACCTGTGCCCAATCCCCACCTTCTCACCCAGCCCAGAGCATTGAGGGCCCCCTCCAGGCCTTCCTTGGACACCTCCAGGGATGGCGACTCCAAACCTCCCTGGGCAGCCACTTCCAAGGCGTGACCACCCTTTCCATGGGGAAATTCCTCCTGATGTCCTACCTGTCAGGGAACTGTGGAGAGCAAGGTCCCACCTGATCCTCCTTTCCTCCAGGCTGAGCGCCCCTCCAGCTCCCCCAGGAGTTCTCCAGACCCTCCTCCTGCTGCCCCAGCCCCTTCCCCAGCTCTGTTCCCTTCTCTGGACACACTCCAGCCCCTCAATGTCCCTCCTGCCCATCGACCCAGCCTATTTAATGGGGCAGTGACTGAAAACATCCAGGTGTGTTAGGTCGGCTTGAAACACCATTTTTATTGTCTTGCTGGAGGACGAAGCAGCAAAGCGAGAAGGGAACCATTCCCAGCATTGGCAGAGGAAAGATAAACAGCTCAGAGCTCCTTAAACCGAGAGGTTTCATCCTAAAACTGCATCACCTCTGGCAGTTTCAGGAGGCTTTGCTTGGAGAGAAGTGACAAAGCTGCCCAGCCACGAGCACTGGGACGAGGTGGAAGCTCCAGGTGAGGAGTGATCCGGTGCATCCTGGTGCCGGATCCTGCCCTCAGTACTTGGGGTACGATGACGGCAGCTTGCAGATGTTCTTGGTGACCTGGGGGCAGACTGGGGGGCAGTAACGCTGCATTGGGGGGCAGCAGGGCTGCACTGGGGGGCAATAACGCTGCACTGGGGGGCAGTAACGCTGCACTGGGGGGTAGCAGGGCTGCACGGGGGGACAGCAGGGCGTCACGTAGCTGCACTTCTGCACAGGCTGCCTCTGGATGGTGTAGTGGCACGAGGGCCCCGAGTGGCAGGAGGAGCGGGACTCATGGCAGGAGGAGCGGGATCGGTGGCAGGAGGACTCGTAGTCGTGGCAGGAGCCGCGGGAGCACATTGTCCTGGAGTTGTGGCAGAGCTGTTTGGAGCAAGGGATCAATGCAGTCAGAGGAGGCTCTGATTCACTTCTTATATCCCCCCTGCCTTTTTCTTTTTAATAATATTTTTTCTTGATGTCTCCCGTGAACTGTTTCTCTCCTTTTTTCACCTGCCCAATCCCGACCCAACGCCCCCTCGATTCCGCCGGATCTGCTGAGAGCGCTCTGGGAATTGGGGTGTGAAATCAGGTCCCTGTGAGTCAATTGGAGCCCCAGGAGCCCGTCTGCCAAGCCCCAGTTCCAGCAGAGTTTGTGTCACCTGAGGATCCCTCTGGGGGCTGCATCTTTCCCGGGAATCCTTGTCCCTCCATCTGCCATTCCCCACCCCTCCCTCCCTCCCTCAGCACTGCAGGATCACTTCCCTAAATCCCAGCTCCCATGAGACCCATCAAAACTCCTCGAGGAGCTTTCCTCTCAGTCAGCAAGAACAGAAATGGCGAAATTGCTCTTACCCTCTTCAGCTGCAGCGTGAAGTTTCTGGAAGCAAAGGGAAGCGACTGCGGAGGACAGGGCCGAGGGACCTTTTATACCCTCCCGAGGTTACCTGGGGTATGAGGCACCTCCTCACGATGACACTTTAATTAATTCTGCCTTCAATCCCGCAGATGTTTGCACTTCCCCTGTTTTTAGGTGTTCCCTCCTTGACGCACCGGGCCCCGTCCCGTCGGTGATTCCTAATGCAGGGATTTTGGAAGGGCAGTTCTCTCCCATTTCCTGGAGACTGACACTGATGTGACGGGTGTTAATTAGGGACGAGCGACAACCGGGATTGCATCAGGTGCAGAAAGGTCTCAGAAACGCTGACTCCTGGGGTTGCTCTCCCATTGACAGCTCAGGGTTTTAATTCCCCTGTTGTTGAGTGCCAAGAGGAAATGGGATTACCGCTTGCAATTCCTGGGGATGGCACAACGCTGGAAAATCCGGTGGGATCTCCTCAGCTCCCTGGGATGGCAAGAAATAAAATGTTCCTGATTCTTCACGTGGCCCTCAGCTTGGCAGATGACTGGGATGATCCCATCAGGTTGCTCCATGTGAATCACAGGTTATCAACACGTAGGATCACAGAAAAACATCTGACCCTGAGCTCTATACGAGGTTTGAGGATATTAAATTTTCCCGTTCCTTGGTTCTCTTTCCTTCTGTGATCCCTCACATTTTTTTTTTTTTCACCAAAGGATTCAGAGAAGAGGAGCTGAAGTTTGAGCAAATATTGGGTTTTGTCATTACTGGTGGAAGTTTGGGCACTGAAGCTGGATTTATGACCCTGTTTGAGTTTGAAGTGTAAGTAAATGAGATTTTGAATTGAATGAAAATTGAATGAAAATGAATACTTCCTAGGTTTCTTCAGCCTGGGAAAATGTTGCCCATTAGAGCAATTCACTGACTGGGAAGGGAAGATCTCCCAAACTGGGGGTGTCCCACAGCTGTTCTCCAGGCTAAAGGCAGCCAGTTCCTCATGAGGAGTTTTGTGGAGCAAGGGAGGATGGCAGGAATTCCTCAGGGACGTTTGGTGACTCAGGTGTGGGTCCCTCAGCAGCCACACAGGTGACAAAGTGGGAGTTTGTGTGACAGTTCTCCTTTTGTCCAGGCTTTGGCCTGGAGCATCACATTGATGCTCTCCAAAATCTTTCCACCTTCTCAAGAGCCTTCCAAAAACACCCAAAAAACATCTCTGAGCCTTTTAAATTCAGGGCCTGCTCAGGAAAATGGGACCTCAAAAGAGTTCCCATCATCCTTTGCTCACAGTTCCTTCACAGGAATTTGGGCCTTCTGTTTTCAGAGGCTCAAAGGCTTTCAGATCTTTGAAAATTTATATGCAAGGTCTTAAACAGAGCTCAGAGTAAGTTATTACATATTGAGAAAGAGCACTGGCAACTGTGACCTACTTATTCCCCTTCCATTTAATTTCCTGGAATCACTGAGGTGGGAAAAGCCCTCTGAGATCATCGAGTCCAAGCTTTGACCATCTCCCCCTTTACTGAGGTGTCTTCCATTAATTCCCAAATGAACATGGGAATTATTTGCCACCAAATACTGAGATACTTTGGAAATGCAAAGAAATTTAAATTGAAAACCCCNCGTCCTGGAGTTGTGGCGGAGCTGGAGGGAAGAGAGAGATGTGGAAAGCATGATTTTGGGTTTTATAAGTTTTCTAGCAGCACGCCTGCTAAGGTCTNAGAATAAAGGAATTCAAAGGCAACGAGGGTCTCATGAATCAGATTTATTGTTTCCCACAACCAGATGAGTCTGAAACAGAAATACAAGACAGAGAAAGATTCCCAACAAATAATTATGCCCTGAATAATTAGAAAGGACATTTCCCAAATAATTAGCAAGAACGACACCACGGATATTAATTAGGGGAGCATTTCATCCCCACCAGGATCCCACATGGCAGAGACCCAGGGATTTCCGCGTGGACGAGCCGAGCCGAGGTCGGAGCGTCCACGGGAGGAACCGGCGGCTCCGGCTGCCGGGAGTGGATCCTGTTCAGTACTTGGGACACGCTGGTGGAAGGTTCCAGATGTTCTTGGTGTACTGGGAGCAGTAGGGGACCTGGGGACAGCAGGGGACCTGGGAACAGCAAGGGACAGGGGGACAATAGCGCTGCACGGGGGGACAGCAGGGGGCAGGGGGACAGTGGCGCTGCACGG